>JAGXEW010002316.1:0-11915 GCA_030684275.1 Acipenser oxyrinchus oxyrinchus | reverse complement strand
TGGTCAAAATTAGAGGCATCACTGCTTTGATCTCCAAAAATAAGACCTGCTTTATAGAAATGCTCATTAAAGGCATTCAACATGTTAATCTTATCAGAAATAATTGAATTACCCGATTCTATTTGCTGAGGAAAACCAGATGAATTTTTACATTGCAAAAGTTTAATTGTTTTCCAAAATTGTGTATGATTATTAAAATCTTCAGTTGCGAGTTTAAGATAGTAATCTGATTTAGCTTTCTTAATTAAGAAGGTACACTTATTTCAGAGTTCTATAAATTCACACCAGTCCTGTGTGTTTTTGGTCTTCCTAGCTTTAGCCCAACACTTATTCCTTTGATGAATAAGTTCAGCAAGATCTTGAGAAAACCATGGATTTCCTCTTGAACTTCTTAATAGGAGCAGTTTATTAGCTATTAAAATAAACTGCTGTTGAAACACCGGCAGAGCATCCTCCACTGTTGGAATACATAATTCTAGCCCAGTCAACCCTACATAGATCATGTAAAAATGTCTGCTCCGTAAAATGTTTAAAACAACGTTTAAAAACAATACAGGGATTAGATTTAGGAATTTTAGTGTCCCTAACACATACAATATTACAATGTTCACTCAAATCATTTGAAAAAAAATCCAGTTGCAACATATTTATGTACAGAATTTGTCAACATAACATCTAAGAAGGTATCATTACCAGATTTTCTATCATTAAGTCTAGTTGGGGTGTCTATTAATTTAATTAGATTTAGTGAGTTACAGAGTTCTCTAAACCCTTCAGATTTTACAGTAAGCCAGTCCCAATTTAGATCACCAATTAAGATAATCTCTGAATCAATTAATTTAAATAAAACATATGATAAGGTTGATAATGTTTCACTAACTGTAAAAGGAGGCCTGTATAACAGTTAAGGGATTATTGGAAACCCTGTATGGATAAGAATTCAAATTGACAAGGCACAGATTGAGAAATTAATACAGTAGCTTGGAATTTATCAATTATGTACATGAAAACGCCCCCCCCCCTCCTCCCTCCCCTCCTCCCCACCCCTACGATCAGTTCTATAGATATTATAGCCACCAGTTGCACAGCACTGTCAGGGACAGGGGGCTTTAGCCAAGCTTCAGAAATCACAACAATATCAGGCTTAGCTACTATAAACCAAGTTTTTAGCAAATCTAATTTCGGAAGAAGACTCCTAGCATTAATATGGAAAAAGCCAAGGTCATGCCTATTTGCAAAATCAGCTCGTGTAGAACGACATTGTACATTTTTTACACAAAGGTCCGGCCTGGATTAGTCTGAATGTGACCAGATATCACTAAAAGTAGCAAAATCAATAGTCTCTTCAATGACTTTTTCAATTTTTGTTCTTTGCCTTGATTTTTTAAAAAGTTCCTAGGATTATATATAGCGAATTCATTTAGTACCAATAAAAACTGTGACACTGAGATTTTAGCACCATGTTGAATTAATAAGTTAAATAGGTCATCCGTGGTAAAATATAAAGCACCAGTGTATGCAAAATGCAATGCAATTCAACATTAATTTGTGTCCCATTAGAGATAACATCCTCAGGTTTCAAAGACCTGGAAGTAAATGAGGTCAAAAATAAAAACAAAAGAATATACTTCAACATAGTTAATACTGGCTTAAAATTAAATAAAAAATAAATAAATAAATAAATAAAAAAACAAACTCAAATACACACACTCACTCACTGCTGCTATCGCTAACTTGGATTGAGAATGTTGCATTATACTAAACATATATTCTATACATGAACATATAAGGAACTGCTTCAGACCACTTTCAAGACACAGACAAGCACAGACAAGCCCTGCACTTATCTCGCCGCACTTTGCGCCGCGCAGCGCATGCCTGCACTGCTGCTTTTAAGTATCCACCAACTCCCGCGAGATCTCAGCTGCCACCAGAGATCGAAAAGTTATGTAGTCAAGCAATTCAGGTAGATGTAGACTTTTTAAAACACAATCCATTATTTTAAGCCAGAAAATAAAATATAAAACTGCAAACAGTTTAATAGTCCCGCACAGATACTGAGAAAAAGTGAAAAGAAGTGAATATTTTGTTTTTACCAGACCTCATTTTGTAATGTATCTTGCATTCATTCAAATTCAACAACAGAATGGTTCGAAATTGCACTGCGTTGTTAAGCAGATGAGGTTTACAATAGCCAAATGAAGAGCTACAAATACAAATAGATCCACTGTATTGTATTGTATATCCTACCGAAAGTGTCGCAGTCTCCACCCCACAGGGAAATCTGTCAACTGAACCTCATTCACGAAACTCTTCATTCTCTCCAGTCATCGCACAACTACAGTATTAGCTTCTGCCTGCTATTGATTGACTATGTTAATATATCTATAAGTAGAATTATTAATGTCTGAGAAAGTTTAGAGATGTTATTGTCAGGCAATACAGTGAAGCTGATGCTGAATGCCAACAGTCCCTATATGGTCAGGACAGTCCCGATTTCCTAGCAAATGTTCCGAGTCCCGATGCATAGGAAGTCCCCATATTTAAACATAGAAAATTTTTTATTTATTCTGCACAGTAGAGTTAGTGAAAACCACACGCTGTGCTCTTCGTGCGGCTGACACATCTGCTGATCACTAACTTATACAAAGGTAAGAACACTTCATTATGTCTATTTTTACTGTCATGATGGTCGTGTCGTGTTGAGTTGGGGGGATACGTCTATTATATGATAATGAGTGCATTTTGCGTATGACCCCTCCCATGTGTATGATGCTATGACCGCCCCGCCCACACACACACACACACACACACACACACACACACACACACACACACACACACACACACACAGCACACACAGGGCTTGTGAGAATCTTTAAGCCTTAAACAGTTTGAGAATCCAGGTTACAGGTGGTTGGTCCGGAGGTAAATAGTGATGAAGGACAGGCAAAGTTAGACGGTTCTCTCTCTGAAACTTATTGTTCAATGGACCGGGCCATGGTCGCTCCAACAACACTACAAATTTCACCAAAAAAATGATTTGTTTATAAAATATAAAAATGTGCTTGTGCAAAAATAAGTCAGAGTAATATGTTTAGTATACAATGCTAGCTATATAAGCGATAGGATTGGCTTTCTGTGTTTGTTGGCCTCTTGATGTAAGCCAGTAGGAAGGGGCAACACTAAAGGTGACGAGGAGACTGCTTTGTTAAGCAGTCAGGTGGATGTGAAGATCACATTTAGGTCATTTTGGAAAGCCTGCTATCTTTTAATGAACAGGTTCTCAGAGATAATTGCCATTACTATACTACAGTATGCTGTAAGTCTCACATTTTAGGTTTGAACATGCATACCTCAGCAATTCTTCTAGCAGTCACACCCAATATTTGTACTGGGGTGCAGTCTAAGGTTGACATTACAGTATGCCATTAGCTAAGTGCCCCCACCCATTTTTTTAATGTTTAAAATTATGGTTAATTAGACTAGACATATTTCAGGACACTACTTATCCACTCCTCAAAATGCAATTACTGTCATTACAGTTTCTGCTTCATGTGAACTATGTTTTGTTCTAAAATGTTTGTATTGTGGGGTCATAAACCCTACAACACCTGCCATGTTGTTGAAAATGATAATCCTCATGGATCGTCAATCCGGTTCTGTAGTCATTATTACGTGTTAGATGTCCCAGAAGTGAACAGGACGTGCTTTGGCTCACCTGGTAAAAAGCCTGGCCCCGTGGTGTGCTGGGTAAGTCATAGAGTCAGGGGAGTGGAGGTTCATGTCCTGGTTGTGTGAAGTCTCCGGTCTTTGCTGGGGATTCCAAAGGAACGTTGCATTGGCTCTGGTGCTCCGATGGGCAAGGGCTGTTTCTCTTCATTGTGCTACAGTGAACCCTCCTGGCCAGGCATCTGGTGAGGTCAAGCGGACACCTGCAGGGCTAGCCTTTTTCCTCCAGAGTCCAGCAGCTTGCTGACATGCACTCTCAAGTTCTCCCGAGCTGTTGTGGGGAATTGCTGCGGTGAAGGTGAGGGAACGTAATTGGTCATTCCAAATTAGGGAGAATATCCTCATACTCAAAAAACATTTGTTCAATTTATAATAGCAATAATTCCCTCTGCAGTAGTTTGATCTTGCCACAGTCAATAATCTAACTGGACAATAATGATTAAAACATTGAATACTGCAATATTTGGTGTTGGGCACACAATTATATTATTGGGTTTGCTGACTCCACAAACAATCAGATATGTCTATGCTTAAAACTAGTGACTATTACAAACACAATGCTTGGTATTATTGTGCTGCCTGAATTGGAATACAGGCTATGAAGTGTAAAAGAAAGTTTGAAGCATAAATTAGCCCTGCATTTGTTATTTGCATCATCTTTTGAGGTCCAGTACAATATGTGAGTGTATGAGGTACATTCAGCTTTAAGCTTTCTAACCTGAAATGGGTAGCCTTCCTTGTTTTTATACTTCCCCAGCTTGCTTCAGCTTGCACGACTCAATCATTCAGCGTACAGGATGGCTTCACATGCACAGTTAGCTAGCAAAGCAAGGGGGACTGGGTAAAAGGTTGATGTGCTGGTTATTGAATAACTGACTGCTAATTTGCAAGTTGTTCTTTGCCTCATTTTATATGTCAGCATCATTTTGAATGTCCCTCTTCATCCACACATTGCACCTAAACATTGTGTCCTGAGAGGAAGCAAGGAATCGTGTTTTCAAAATAAGACTGCGTGTGACACTGAAGGTGAGTGAGTGATGCACGTCACGACTTGTTCCTCATAGCCAAATTAACATGACTAAAAAACACAAACCCAGGCACGACTACTCAACCTGTAAGGTGACCTTGAACATCAGGGGAGAAAATCACATACAATGAAAACAGGGTGAGCCACAGTTCACAGTGACTTGCTTTATGCTCTGACTGGGACACATCTAGTGATTAACTTTAAAGCAGACCCACAGAACCTTTAGTTTTCAATTCCTGCTGAGCCATGGACTAATTCCATGAACCAGTCTCCAATCCACCCAGCTGGAAAACCAGGAGCATTAACCGACTCATTGATTGAGCACTTATAATACAACATCCACATGAATTTCTCAGTTGGAAGAAGACAAGGCACTATACAATATCAAGATGCGCCAGTCCAGTTGTGAAGTAACAGAATCCATTATATAATTTTCAGTATACAGTAGACTACTGATCCATGTGACAAAATGGCACATTTTTGCTATATACAAAATTAATAGACTGTGAAGGAATGGCTGTGCCCGAGTGGTCAGTGTTTCAGGCTTTAAGGGGAGAACCCGATAGAGAATCAGGCAAGCTCAACAGCAACATATATATATATATATATATATATATATATATATATATATATATATATATATATATATATATATATAACACACACTTCTTGTCAGCACCTTTTCCATTTATTGTATATTAGTACTCTCACAATCTGACCTGCTCCCAGTCCTGCTTATATACTGGAATAGTCCTTTAATTTGTCAATTAGAACTTGAGAACATAAGAAATTGTACAAACAAGAGGAAGCCAGTTGGTCCATCTGTGTTAATCTGGTTCCAAGTAGCTGACTGATTTTATAACTTTGTCGGGTCTTAAAGGATGCAAGTGATTCTGCCTCAACAACATGACTAGGTAGCCTGTTCCATACTCTCACCACTATGTGCTTCCTAAATCTATTTCCACTTAATTTCCAACTGTGTGCCCAGGTTCTGGTTTGTATACTGTGTTTAAAGTATTGGTTAGGATTAAGTTTGCCAATTACTTTTAAAATTTTAAAGACTTTAATTATTACTAGGTCTGTCAAGCGATTAAAAAAATTAATCTAAATTAATCTTGACATCATTTTTTTTTAAATCTCAGTTAATCTTGGTTTTAATCGCTTATTTAATTGATACAATTACTGCATCCATATCATTTAAGTTTGTTTTATTACTGATGCTGTTATTATTATTATTATTATTATTATTATTATTATTATTATTATTATTATTATTATCCAAAAAACAACCCATCATAAAAACCCTGGGTCAATTGCAGCGTTCCAAATTTAGTCCACTTGATGTGTCTAACTAGTGGATTAAGCAGGTTTAGTCCACTTGATGTGTGTAACTAGTGGATTAAGCAGGTTTAGTCCACTTGATTGGACTAAAGTTAGTACACCTTTAAATCCCAATTGCAGTGAATCATCACAGGTAGATTATCTGCTAAATCAGACTAAAAAAGATCCCGATTGCAGGGTACCAAGTCAGATTCGTGATGATCCTGTTCAAGTAGATTAATTAGTACTGTGAAGGATAAGACTAACTTTGTATGTTTGCTTGTCCTAAGCATTTTCTGCTTAAAATGTTTTGCAGAGACAGCTGCATTTCCCCCTGAAATGACTAGTATATCTGAAAACTTTATTTTGTATATTTCTTATGTCCGTCATGTTCGGGCAGTCAGATCTGTGAGAAGAAAGTTCTTGTGCAATATATGTAGGCCCTACATTTTAAATAAACTTTATAATCATGTACCTTGATACCATTTTCAGTTTAACGCAATACAATTTCAGTTATTATGCTCTAACTATAAACAACTAATGATCCATTATCACACAATTTAACTTTTTTGTGCCTATGCAGCAGTGTCGGCAGCTTAAATGCAAGTACAGTATGATCCGCCAGTTTGAAACGTGCACGAAAAAGACATGCCATTTATTTTTACTTTAATATGTTTGATGTAATAAAAATGCATTTTTCTTTTTGTACAGGGATCCCTATATATATATATTTTTATCTGAGACTGAATTCCACATATCAGATTAGTAAGTGTAGAGTAGTGGTTAGGGCTCTGGACTCTTGACCGGAGGGTCGTGGGTTCATTCCCAGATGGGGGACACTGCTGCTGTACTCTTGAGCAAGGTACTTTACCTAGATTGCTGCAATCAGGATTAAGTTAGTACAGATATGCAACATTTTCTAGTTTGCATTTTAGTCTACTTGATGTGACTGAATCACTGGTACATTGTAATTGACCCTCTGTTTTCTATTTCTGGATTATATTTGTTGGCCCCTCTTCATAGTATTATTTTTATTTACTATCCAGCATTTGTTGTTAAATTGTTTGAACCAACTGCTAAATCACAATGGAGTCAGTTTATTACTCACCTTACTGCATTTAAAATGATCAGTTTCCTTTACTGTTTCCATTATTCATAAACGGATGTTTTTCATTGCTCTTTTTCTTTCTCTTTTATTATTATTTATTTCTTAGCAGATGCCCTCACCCAGGGTGACTTACAGTTGTATACAAAAAATACATATCAACAATTACAGTACAATTAAGAGCAAGATGCAAAATAGAATGACTTCAGTCCTAATAAGAGTAAATACAAAACACAGTCCAATTTGATATTGGGGCAGTTCAAGAGCAGATAACAGTGCTGATAGTTACATCAGGGTTAGATATGAGTGCAAGTGAAAGACAAGATACTACAGATTGGGTTAAGTGCAAGATTAAATACAGTAAAATAGGGAGCAGATAAGTGCAAGTTAAAGTGCATTAAAAGCAGAGTGCTATATTGTCCAGAAGGGAAGAGTTGAGTTTTACAGGTGTTGTCTGAAGAGGTGTGTCTTGAGGAGGCGCTGGAAGGTGGTCAGGGACTGGGCAGTCCTGACATCCATAGGAAGGTCGTTCCACCACTGCGGGGCAAGGGTGGAGAAGGAGCGGGCTCTGGAGGCAGAGGAGCATAGCGGAGGTACAGCCAGTCTTCTACTGCAGGCGGAGCGGAGAGGTCGGGTGGGGGTGTAGGGAGAGATGAGGGTCTGGAGGTAGCTGGGTGAAGTCTGGTCAAGGCATCGGTAGGCGAATACAATAGTCTTGAACTGGATACGAGCGGTGATCGGGAGCCAGTGGAGTGTGCGGAGCAGTGGAGTAGCGTGGGAGAAGCGAGGCAGAGAGAACACCAGGCGAGCACGGAGTTCTGGTTGAACTGGAGCGTGCAGGTGGTGGATGCAGGGAGGCCAGCCAGGAGGGAGTTGCAGTAGTTTAGGCTGGAGAGTACCAGGGCCTGGACGAGGAGTTGCGTGGAGTAGTTGGTGAGGAAGGGCCAGATTCTTCGTATGTTGCTCAGGAAAAATCGGAGGGTGCGTGCTAGAGTGGAGATGGTTGGAGGTCGGGAGGTGAGGGAACAGAGGGAGTTGAGAGAGGAGGTGAGGGAGGAGAAAAGGGTGGAGGTAGCAGAGTCTACAGAGAGTCGGGAGAAGGGGTCAATAGGAGGGAGGTGAGAGAGTGCGGTGGAGGCAAGGACGGGGGGAGAGAGAGTGGAGGTTACGGCGGGAGGTGACAGTGGGGGTAGGTGGTGTAGGGAGAGAGGGGAGAGACAGAGAAAAAGAGATGAAATAGTGATCAGAGAGGTCCAGAGGAGTGACAGAGTGGGTGGAGGGGCAGCAGGCCCTGGAGAAGGTGAGGTCCTTTTATTAATCACCTAAATAAAATAAAGCATTCACTGAGTAATGGTTATATCCTCCACAATTGTAAATAATATCATTTTAAATAAATGTGGTTATTGAAATAAAACAAAGCTACAATGTTAACGGGTCTGCTGTCGGTAGCTATCCGCTTTGCAACAGCACTGGTTATGGTATCGTACTGAGCTTGATTAATGGGTTTGCAGCAATCCTTTATTTCTAAAAGAGTACTCTGTTGAAACTGATGGGTTTTATTTGTTGTTGTATTGTTGTTGTCTGTAGCAGAACTACTAGAAAGTGTATTTTGAGAAATGAAAGCATGTTTAGCATGCAGGTGGTAGAGCAGACAAGAAACACTTCTGTGATAACTCACTGGAACTCACTTTGACAAGTAGCCCTCTTTTTATTGAATGAACCTTCAGAAAGTTTTTTTCTAAAATAAATCTCCCATTCACAAGTCCTTCAGTTTGAGTACTTTGCAACATAATGCAGTTCCGGGACTCATTTTATATTCAAACGATGACTACACTCATTCAATCCTGCCATACACTTGAGTCTATTAAAATGGTGCAGCAGGAAATTAATTATGGTCAAGACAAAGGAGTGTGATTAACGTGCGGTAAAAAAATTAATCTCCAAAAAAATGTACACGCTAAGTTAACTGCGATTAATTGACAGCCCTAGTTATTACTCAGTTGCCCCCATTGGAAGTATGTGTAGTGGGTGTACTTCACGTTGTGTTAATAAATTAAACTTCATCCAGGATATGCCAGTCAGAAGCCGAGGCAATTGTTTATTGGTCTGCAATAGTTTAGTACAGAAAGAAAAAGAATCAGACCTCCAGGTTACTATTTCAGCTGCGCAACAGGCCTAAAATGAAAAGGCTGATTTAATACACAGGCAGGCCCACGTATTTGAATAAATAATGATATCCATTAGTGAAAACGATCCTATTGTGCTAAGCCGAAGTTTTCTATACATGATATATGTTAGGACCCCAAGCTGAAATCCGCCCCCATCTAGACTGGGTCGACCACATCGGTTGGAGTTCATTTCAATTTTTAGAACCCCCAAATCTTTTTGTGTTCGGGGTGCGGTTGTCTTGTGAATGATCCCATTACGATGCAGAAAATTCACTTAACCCGAACCCAATCCGAAGAAGAACATCCAAAAACACAGCCTAACTCAAGCAGTGAGCAGCAACGTCACAGAGCATGTCGGTCTTCCAATTAAAGCTACAGTACCACATGAGCTGCGCAGTACACAACAGAGTAACATCATTTTTGCTGTATTCACAATATAATAACACATTAAGTAACAACCTAAATATTCTACATTTGTTTAATACTGAAAAGTACAAAACTAACTGAACACATTACATCTGTCTTGGAAACTTTGCATTGGATACCTTTCAAATATCAGGTTATTTTTAAGATTCTTCTGTTGACCTTCAAGGTTGACCTGGCCCTAAATATTTATCTGATTTGCTGTATCCCTACATCCCTAGGCGTCAGCTGCGCTCTTCAAGCTCAGAGCTGCTGGCTGTTCCCTTGACCAGGTGTGTCACTCTGGGAGGTCGGAGTTTCTCCACTAGTGCTCCTAAACTTTGGAACTCGTTGACGCTTGTGTGAGAGGCTCTCATTCTGTTGAGACATGTAAAGCACTACTAAAAACACATTTGTTTTTCATAGCTTTTGGTAATAGGGAGTTTTTTATGTAAATGTTTGTAATGGTTTTTAATCATGTTTTTATTTTAGTTATGACATTGTACTTTGTATTTCTTTGTTATGTAAATCGTTTTGTAATGTTTGTAATCGTGTTTTTATTTTAGTTATGACATTTTGCATTTGTTTTTTTTTTTGTTTTTGTTTTCCCTATAAAGCTTCGGGATGGCTTGCCATGAAAGGCGCTATATAAAAATACATTGATTGACTGATTGATTGATTAATATATTGTAACCTGGCCAAAACAATAGAAAATACATTCCAACAATGAAGAATTGTTGCACTATTCAGATTATTTTATGAATGTTATTATTTGTTAGAATTAAACAAATGTAGAATATTTATGTTGCTATTTGATGTGTTATTTTATTCTGAATACAGCAAAAATGATGTTACTCTGTTGTGTACTGCGCAGCTCATGTGGTACTGTAACTTTAATTGGAAGACCGACGTGCACTGTGATGTTGCTGGTCACTGCTTGTGTTTTCGGATGTTCTTCTTCAGATTGGGTTCAGGTTAAGTGAATTTTGTGCATCGGATAGAGGTGATGTACTAAAGAATGACGAGAAAATACTTAGCAGATGTTTGACATGGTTTGAATTAATCGAGTTGTTGGCATTAGGCTGAAGATGATCATTCAGGGCACTAGTAAGATTTTCAACCGTATTTGCGTCCTCATTTTCCAAAGCAGTAGGCTGTCTACTATTTAAAGTGCCCAAAGATCTAGATGCCTCTTTAGGGTTGCATTCCCAGTTTATGTTGGAGATCCCAGTTATCTTTGGGTCAATGACAACATTGGGGTGCTCGTCAAGAGTCTGTCTCCATCTCACCCTGCCATTCACAGGCCTTCCCAAGGGAGTCAACAGTCGTAGATTCATCATTCAGGTCCAAGGTTCCTCAGAATCCTCCAGGCAGACACGGTCATTCACATCTTTAACAGTTGGAATAGGATGAAAGGTCATGGGCATGATGAGATTCCGATGCACAACCTTAAGTTGTTCTGTATTGGATTTTCTGATTTTATAGGTATGTGTGGTCAGATTAATGTCCTCCATAATGTACAGCAAGTCTTCCCAATTGTCTGCTATTGCTGCTTTAAATATTTGCTATTTGTAACACTTTTTAGAAATGTCTATGCAAACAAATGTTGACAGATGCCATTCTTATGTTTGTTACCAGTGATAATCGTGTGATTAATTCTTTGAATTGGTGTTGCAGTTCTCCTGGTTATGCCATGAACAATTGAACGTGTTTTTATACAGCAGAAATGGTCTTCCAGGCTCCTGAAACAAGTTTTAATTTCTGTTGCCGTTCAGGAAAACCACCAAACAAATTAAAATAGATGGACATATTTATAACAGAAATGACAGAGGATGACAGAGGATGTGCAGGTCAGGATTGAGGTGCACTTGCCATTGTAAAAAAAAAAAATATATATATATATATATATATATATATATATATATATATATATATATATATATATATATATATATATACTGTATTCCTTCAAATTTAAGATGCAGCCCAAATTTCCCAACAAATAAATATGCATTTACAAAGATACAACCTTAATTATGCATATGGAGGCAGTTTGCGGCCGTCTGCTGTCACACACAGCATTACAGTTATGTGCTGCTTCTCATTTCCAGTCCTGTTTTTCTCCCAGTTTGTGAACTGTGGTATTGCTTGGCATGTCGAA
>JAGXEW010002315.1:0-7500 GCA_030684275.1 Acipenser oxyrinchus oxyrinchus | reverse complement strand
GCTGGTATTTGCTGGGCTGGTCTGTGCTGGTATTTGCTGGGCTGGTCTGTGCTGGTATTTGCTGGGCTGGTCTGGTCTGTGCTGGTATTTGCTGGGCTGGTCTGTGCTGGTATTTGCTGGGCTGGTCTTTGTTTTCCTCTCTTCAGTGAGTTCAGTACAGTAAGCATGTCCTCTGCAGTGTCATGTTGCACTCCAGGAGTTCGTGGTTTAGCAATCCCTCCTCACACAGCTGGCTGAGTCCTGGCCAAGCCTGCTCGGAAACTATTTCCTTTGGGCGGAGATCCCTCCTGGGGTGGACTGAATGCTGGCCTGCTGAAAGGATCACATGATACTGAAACAAAGCCTTGCTTGCCTCTCCTGTAAGGCAGCATTAATATGCATTCCCAGCTAGAGCAACAGCAGCATGAGAAGCACCTCCAGCACTGCACTGGCCGTTTCCTGAGAGGACCTGCCTGATCCAGCAGTGAAACCTGCTCAGCTTCAACAGCATGAGAAGCACCTCCAGCACTGCACTGGCCGTTTCCTGAGAGGACCTGCCTGATCCAGCAGTGAAACCTGCTCAGCTTCAACAGCATGAGAAGCACCTCCAGCACTGCACTGGCCGTTTCCTGAGAGGACCTGCCTGATCCAGCAGTGAAACCTGCTCAGCTTCAACAGCAT
The DNA here is from genome assembly GCA_030684275.1 of Acipenser oxyrinchus oxyrinchus. NCBI lineage: Eukaryota > Metazoa > Chordata > Actinopteri > Acipenseriformes > Acipenseridae > Acipenser > Acipenser oxyrinchus. The sequence goes on along the minus strand of JAGXEW010002315.1, from coordinate 6,840 downwards.
GAGAAGCACCTCCAGCACTGCACTGGCCGTTTCCTGAGAGGACCTGCCTGATCCAGCAGTGAAACCTGCTCAGCTTCAACAGCATGAGAAGCACCTCCAGCACTGCACTGGCCGTTTCCTGAGAGGACCTGCCTGATCCAGCAGTGAAACCTGCTCAGCTTCAACAGCATGAGAAGCACCTCCAGCACTGCACTGGCCGTTTCCTGAGAGGACCTGCCTGATCCAGCAGTGAAACCTGCTCAGCTTCAACAGCATGAGAAGCACCTCCAGCACTGCACTGGCCGTTTCCTGAGAGGACCTGCCTGATCCAGCAGTGAAACCTGCTCAGCTTCAACAGCATGAGAAGCACCTCCAGCACTGCACTGGCCGTTTCCTGAGAGGACCTGCCTGATCCAGCAGTGAAACCTGCTCAGCTTCAACAGCATGAGAAGCACCTCCAGCACTGCACTGGCCGTTTCCTGAGAGGACCTGCCTGATCCAGCAGTGAAACCTGCTCAGCTTCAACAGCATGAGAAGCACCTCCAGCACTGCACTGGCCGTTTCCTGAGAGGACCTGCCTGATCCAGCAGTGAAACCTGCTCAGCTTCAACAGCATGAGAAGCACCTCCAGCACTGCACTGGCCGTTTCCTGAGAGGACCTGCCTGATCCAGCAGTGAAACCTGCTCAGCTTCAACAGCATGAGAAGCACCTCCAGCACTGCACTGGCCGTTTCCTGAGAGGACCTGCCTGATCCAGCAGTGAAACCTGCTCAGCTTCAACAGCATGAGAAGCACCTCCAGCACTGCACTGGCCGTTTCCTGAGAGGACCTGCCTGATCCAGCAGTGAAACCTGCTCAGCTTCAACAGCATGAGAAGCACCTCCAGCACTGCACTGGCCGTTTCCTGAGAGGACCTGCCTGATCCAGCAGTGAAACCTGCTCAGCTTCAACAGCATGAGAAGCACCTCCAGCACTGCACTGGCCGTTTCCTGAGAGGACCTGCCTGATCCAGCAGTGAAACCTGCTCAGCTTCAACAGCATGAGAAGCACCTCCAGCACTGCACTGGCCGTTTCCTGAGAGGACCTGCCTGATCCAGCAGTGAAACCTGCTCAGCTTCTCCACACTCGAGTGCGCTGAGTCATTCACTCACGTTAACCTGCCTGATTCAGCAGGTGTGATGTTGGAGACTCTTCACGGGCTGCCCAGTTTAACGAGGGGACAAAGAGAAGTCAGCAGATTCAGCAAGTCCCAGACCCCTTCCCCTCCCCTCCTCAATCCAAAGGAAATGGAGCCAATTCCTGACTCGGGATTGGGAAGGAAGCTGCAGTGCGCTGGAGGTTCCTGCTGATGTGAGCAGTTGTCTGTTCCAGAGAGGAGCCCCTCAGGACAGCCTGGAGTCTCACCCACACAGCACAGTACAATACAGCACAGTCCAATGCAATACAGCACAGTTCAATGCAATACAGCACAGTGCAATGCAATGCAGCACAGTACAATGCAATGCAGCACAGTACAATGCAACACAGTACAATGCAATGCAATGCAGCACAGTACAATGCAATGCAATGCAATACAGCACAGTCCAATGCAATACAGCACAGTCCAATGCCATGCAATGCAATACAGCACAGTCCAATGCAATACAGCACAGTCCAATGCAATGCAGCACAGTACAATGCAATGCAATGCAATACAGCACAGTCCAATGCAATACAGCACAGTCCAATGCAATGCAATGCAATACAGCACAGTCCAATGCAATACAGCACAGTCCAATGCAATACAGCACAGTCCAATGCAATGCAATGCAATACAGCACAGTGCAATGCAATACAGCACAGTCCAATGCAATACAGCACAGTCCAATGCAATACAGCACAGTACAATGCAATGCAATGCAATACAGCACAGTCCAATGCAATACAGCACAGTCCAATGCAATGCAATGCAATACAGCACAGTCCAATGCAATACAGCACAGTCCAATGCAATACAGCATAGTGCAATGCAATACAGCACAGTGCAATGCAATACAGCACAGTGCAATGCAATACAGCACAGTACAATGCAATGCAATTCACGTTCCTATAGCGCCTTTCATCACAAACCCCAAGCCAGCCTGCCCGGGTCTGCCTGTCTGCTTCGGTTACTCGATTCAGTAACGAGCTGGGCATTCATGAACAGAATGAGAAGCACAGTTTGAGAGATAGCTGCGGGGCACGGAGATCTCCCACAGTGCACTGCACAGCACTGCCACTTCAAAACCGGCTTGAAGACCCAACTTCACAAGCTGCTTTCCAGGCTGGTAAGGAAGCATTGCTCATGCAGGCTCTGTGCTCTCAATGGCTAGCAGATGAGACTCCCATTGCAGAGCTGAGTAAACCAAGTCAGGACTTACAACAAGCACTCATTATCCTAGAGCTTATTTCAACCTATCTGACAGACCTCAGGTTCAGAGGAAACTAAGCTCATAATGAAGCCCTAAATGGTTTACAATGCTCTGCATTGGGAGCCCTACTGGATGCAAATACTAACCACTACACCACACAGCCTCTCTCCCAGTCCCTGGGCTCTAACCACCGAGCCACACTGCCTAAGCAATGCTGCTGCTATCTGATCAGAACCGGGACTGGGGTGGAAGGAAACGTTTCAACAGCAAACCACAGCTCTGAGTCAACCCAGCTCGACAGCTCTGTGACAACACATTTCCACACTGCTGATCAGGGTGAGCGAGTCCAGCAGTAACAGGCGGAGGGATTTGATCAAGTCACAAAGGCAACGCTCTGCTGTGAATTCCACGTCTATAATCCAGCTCTCGTTGACTGCACAGTACACTGCGGATTGCAATTATAATAGAAGCAGGCTCCTGACACACCTCAGCCTATTATCCACACCCTGCAAGCCAGCAGACTGTGTGTGTGTGTGTGTGTGTGTGTGTGTGTGTGTGTGTCTTCATCTTCATTTTCACTGCACTGTGCAGTTGCAGGGAATGTAAAGAAGTCTCCCACTGCATAGCAGTTCATAGAAGGTGCACTGCCTGTGGCAGAGAGAGTTGCGATGCAGCAGTCTGTGCACACCTGTGCATACCTGCAGTACCGCTCACAGAAGCAGCAGAGCGGGTGTGTAAACAGGACTAGAGGGGAGCAGCCCAGGCGTGTTCAGAACAAACCATAGAGTGCACTGGTTATATATATATATATATATCTATACACACACACACTGCCTTTCAGCACTCTGAAAATCTACAAGTTTATGATCCACTCTTAAAACCTGCTGCACTCAGACAAGCGTACAGACTCCTGCAGCAGAGCCTGGAGAGGAGATACAGAAACACTGAGAGCTCAGAGACAGAATCTCATTGAATTCACATACGATTAACAAGATCTAACCCAGTGCCACTGAACAAACACACCAGCAATGAGATCTAACCCAGTGCCACTGAAATCAACACCAGCAATGAGATCTAACCCAGTGCCACTGAAATCAACACCAGCAATGAGATCTAACCCAGTGTCACTGAACAAACACACCAGCAATGAGATCTAACCCAGTGCCACTGAAATCAACACCAGCAATGAGATCTAACCCAGTGTCACTGAACAAACACACCAGCAATGAGATCTAACCCAGTGTCACTGAACAAACACACCAGCAATGAGATCTAACCCAGTGTCACTGAACAAACACACCAGCAATGAGATCTAACCCAGTGTCACTGAACAAACACACCAGCAATGAGATCTAACCCAGTGCCACTGAAATCAACACCAGCAATGAGATCTAACCCAGTGCCACTGAAATCAACACCAGCAATGAGATCTAACCCAGTGCCACTGAAATCAACACCAGCAATGAGATCTAACCCAGTGTCACTGAAATCAACACCAGCAATGAGATCTAACCCAGTGTCACTGAAATCAACACCAGCAATGAGATCTAACCCAGTGTCACTGAACAAACACACCAGCAATGAGATCTAACCCAGTGCCACTGAAATCAACACCAGCAATGAGATCTAACCCAGTGTCACTGAACAAACACACCAGCAATGAGATCTAACCCAGTGTCACTGAACAAACACACCAGCAATGAGATCTAACCCAGTGCCACTGAAATCAACACCAGCAATGAGATCTAACCCAGTGTCACTGAAATCAACACCAGCAATGAGATCTAACCCAGTGCCACTGAAATCAACACCAGCAATGAGATCTAACCCAGTGCCACTGAACAAACACACCAGCAATGAGATCTAACCCAGTGCCACTGAAATCAACACCAGCAATGAGATCTAACCCAGTGCCACTGAAATCAACACCAGCAATGAGATCTAACCCAGTGTCACTGAAATCAACACCAGCAATGAGATCTAACCCAGTGTCACTGAAATCAACACCAGCAATGAGATCTAACCCAGTGTCACTGAACAAACACACCAGCAATGAGATCTAACCCAGTGCCACTGAACAAACACACCAGCAATGAGATCTAACCCAGTGTCACTGAACAAACACACCAGCAATGAGATCTAACCCAGTGCCACTGAAATCAACACCAGCAATGAGATCTAACCCAGTGTCACTGAAATCAACACCAGCAATGAGATCTAACCCAGTGTCACTGAACAAACACACCAGCAATGAGATCTAACCCAGTGCCACTGAACAAACACACCAGCAATGAGATCTAACCCAGTGCCACTGAAATCAACACCAGCAATGAGATCTAACCCAGTGTCACTGAAATCAACACCAGCAATGAGATCTAACCCAGTGTCACTGAATAAACACACCAGCAATGAGATCTAACCCAGTGCCACTGAAATCAACACCAGCAATGAGATCTAACCCAGTGCCACTGAAATCAACACCAGCAATGAGATCTAACCCAGTGCCACTGAACAAACACACCAGCAATGAGATCTAACCCAGTGCCACTGAAATCAACACCAGCAATGAGATCTAACCCAGTGCCACTGAAATCAACACCAGCAATGAGATCTAACCCAGTGTCACTGAAATCAACACCAGCAATGAGATCTAACCCAGTGCCACTGAAATCAACACCAGCAATGAGATCTAACCCAGTGCCACTGAACAAACACACCAGCAATGAGATCTAACCCAGTGCCACTGAAATCAACACCAGCAATGAGATCTAACCCAGTGCCACTGAAATCAACACCAGCAATGAGATCTAACCCAGTGTCACTGAACAAACACACCAGCAATGAGATCTAACCCAGTGCCACTGAACAAACACACCAGCAATGAAATCTAACCCAGTGTCACTGAATGAATGGTCAGATCACAGGCTGATTATCCACCCAGTTACAGGGCTCACAGAGCTGGCTCTCAGCTAGGCTTCCACATGTTTCACTATCTCTGCACCAGCACATTATTCACACTGAGCTCTGCGCAGGACCCAGGTGAACTCCGAGCGAGCGGGACATCAGCACGATCACACCAACGATCCTCCCCTGCTCAGAGCTTCATCCCAATCATGGGTTCCTGCAGCTCCGACATGTACTGCTCTAAACAAAGCATTGCTCTGAATGTTAAGACAGCCCCAACACATTATCATCACAGACAGTCAAGCCGAGTCTCTCAGTCGGTTAGCCGTACAACTTGACAGACAGCATCGACATCAAAATAAAGGCTACGTGTTTTCCTCAGCAGTACGGCCCGTGCATTCTCAGAGTGTAGCGACTCTGGAACCACATCTTTAAAAGCACGACTCGTAAGCGCACCAGCATAATACCAGACTAACCATCGTAATGAAACACACACACACACACACACACACACACACACACACACACACACACACACACACACACACACACACACACACACACACACACACACACACACACACACACACACACACACACACACACACACACACACACACACACACACACACACACACACACACACACACACACACACACACACACACACACACACACACACACACACACACACACACACACACACACACACACACACACACACACACACACACACACACACACACACACACACACACCATGACAACACAACACACACACACACAACACATTGAAATGAACTCAAACACCAGCTGAATAACAATAACAATACATAACAATACATAACACACACACACACACACAATACACTCCTCCACCCTCACCTGGCTCGCTTTATAGAACTGTTTCTTTAAACCGGCCACAGACATCTCGATTCACTTTTTCTTTCTTTCTTTCTTTCTTCAGAGTACAAAAAAAGCGGAAACTTCACAAAGCCGCTGTGCTATAATAAAATCTGCTGTAATATTGTAGTGTTATAAGGCTGGGTCACAGTCCGGGTTCAACGCTGCCGTTCAGAAAGCTCTCCCGCTGCAGCTCCGTCTCCGCGCAGTCAGGATATTACATGGCAACCGAGCTGACTTCCTGCTCCCGGAGAATAACAAGCGATGCTGGAGGAGCCTGAGGCGCCGGAACCGGGCTGGATCGAGCGCCCTCTGGTGTGCGGGAAGACCCTCTGCAATCACAGAACGAACCCGCCGCTTTCTGAGTGCGTTTCATAAAGATTCCACTCTGGATTATATTACCAGCACGTTTAGACAGACCCGCGCTACATTATTAAACAGAACTACTAACCCTGCCTCCAGACCCGGAGGCAGTTAATGAGCTAATTTCACATGCAAACCTGGAGAGGAAGGCGCGCCTCCAGGACCCCCAGGGTTAAACAATACCTACCCCCAGGGTTAAACTATACCTACCCCCAGGGTTAAACAATACCTACACCCCAGGGTTAAACAATACCTACCCCCAGGGTTAAACAATACCTACCCCCCAGGGTTAAACAATACCT
>JAGXEW010002314.1:0-11908 GCA_030684275.1 Acipenser oxyrinchus oxyrinchus | reverse complement strand
TATATATATATATATATATATATATATATATATATATATATATATATATATATATATATATATTTATCTCACTTGAGTGGGATAACAACATGAGTGGATAACATAAGAGGGGTAACATGTTTACTGGGATTAGTTTGGAATGTGTCTTTGTTTACATTCCAATCCAGTGGTGTGCTGCTGATTTTCAGGACAGAGTTGTGCTTCAGTAGTTCAAACAATACTGCCACCTATACATGATTTATAACAACCTTAAAATGTCTGGAATAATTTCAAATTTCTATTGTTGTTTTGATTTGGACACTGATTTCCTTGAGAACGAGTTTAGTCAAGAAATGCCAGTTACCTATCTGCCTCTGTCTGACTAATCCAAACAGCCTGTACGTAGCCCTTTCATTACTACTGGTAATGGTAGGAAACAACAGAGTATAGTTAAGAAATGCCAGTTACCGATCTGACTGCGTCTGGCTTATCTGACCAGCCTGCAGCCCCATCGACATCGTCCACAAAGGGGGGATATGTGGCAGGGCTAGGAGGGCTGCACATGAAAAGGGGGCAGGGCAAAGCTTTGCCATAAAATGTGGTGTTTTTGTATTGTTTATTTATTTTAGAACGGGGTACCCCTCCGCTCCTGTGTTTAGTGTGTATTATTTTGTATCTGTTTTGTTTTATTATAGTTTATGTATTTATAAATATGACAGCAAAGCCGTATGTTTGTTATTGTTTTACAGCATGGATGGGAACCTCGTGCAGAAGGTGACCATCTCCCAAGTTAATTCATTGTTTAATTGTTGCTAAATCGGGAGATGGTCACCTGTATAAAAACCCTGCAGTTTTCCATGCTCAAGATGCAGAAATTGGTGGAGAGGAGTGTTTTGGAGCGAACGAGAGAGACAGAGTCTAAAAAATGAAACTAAAAGAAAAAGTAAACATAGGATCAGTGAAAGCGATCTGCCCAGCCTGACCTGTGTGTATTGTGTTGTGTTTGTGTTAGAGATTTGTTTTATTTAAAACCTTTATTCTGCTCTGTGAGCACAGTTGAATATTTCTTTGATTTTTGTTACTTAATAAAAACGGTGCAACAGTGCTTTGCACAGGATTCTTTTTTTTGTTGGACTAAAAAGAGGATGGGAAAGAAGGTAAAGAAACAGCAGCTGGAAAGCCCTCCACCGCAGCATGGGCATGGCCTATTGTTGCTGCATCTGTGGGGAGTGAGGCATTTCCCAGTTAACTGCCCCCTCCCCGAAGAAGAGTGTCACTACAGCTGTTGGAGATTAGACATGGACCCATAGGGGGAGGAGTCAGTGCATCCACAACCCAAGAGGGAGGAGGCCGAGCATCCACAGCCCAAGAGGGAGGAGCCAGTGCGTCCACAGCCCAAAAGGGGGGAGGCCGAACGTCCACAGTCCAAGAGGGAGGAGCGCAAAGGCCCACAGCCCAAAAATTGGGGAGGCCAACGTCCACACCAGCAGAGGAGGAATACCTGCTGTTCCCGCCTCCACCAGCAGAAGGAGAATGCCTGCAGGTTCCGCCTCTACCACCGTGGGAGGACTACTTGCTGCTCCCACCTCCACCAGCAGAGGGAGAATACCTGCTGGTCCCACCTCCACTGCCATGGGAGGGCGGTCTGCCGCTCCCACCTCCACCACTAGAGTGGGGCACCCATTGCTGTCTTTTTGGCCGGGGGCTCCCCTCCAAGCATCGCCAAGGGTCCGCTGCTGCCATCGCCTCCTGAGGGTCCGCTGCTGCCGTCGTCTCCCAAGGGTCCGATGCTGCTGTAGCCGGGTGTCGCCTGCTCGCCGTCGCCTGGAGTTGCCAGCAAGTCACCGCTCAGGGATGCCACGGCCACTCCGCTCAGGGATGCCACGCCCGGATCACCTGGGGTTGCCTGCTGCTCTGCATCGCCTGGGGTTGCCTGCTGCACTGCATTGCCTGGGGTTGCCTGCTGTGCTGCTTCGCCTCGGAGAGCTGTCTCTTTTGCTTCTCCTTGGGTCACCGACAGTCCCGCTTCGCCTGGAGTCGCCGACGGTCCCGCTTCGCCTGGGGTCGCCAATGGTTCTGCTTCGCCTGGGGTCACTGCCGGCTCTGCTTCGCCTGGGGTTGCTGTCAGCTCTGTATTGCAGCAGGAAATACTGTGGCCAGAACCCCACAAAGGGGAGCTGCCGGCCACGAAGAAGGGGGAGGTCAGGAGACCAGCTCCCCCACAGCAGTTTCGCTGCTAGAGATTGTGTGGCTTGAGCCCCGGAAGAGGAAGCTGCCAGCCACAAAGAAGGGGGGGGGGGGGTGTCAGGAGACCAGCTCCCCCACCAGCACTTTCGCTGCTGGAGATAATGTGGCCCGGAGCCCCAGAGGAAGATGCTGTCAGCTTAAGAAGAGGAGCCGCCTGTGTGGTCAGCCTGGTCAATACAGCTGTTGGGGTGGGAGGAGGTTGAAAAGGGGGCACGGCAAAGCCCTGCCATAACATGTGGTGTTTTTGTATTGTTTATTTATTTTAGAACGGGGTACCCCAAAATTTCGAACCTGCCTGAGTGACGAGCATCTGAATGACTCCATCAGGGCTGCGCTTTATAATTACAAGCCAGATTTTGCTGGGCTGGTATAGACAACATGCAGCGTCAAGTCTCACATTGAAATCAAGGTAAGAATAACATTTTTCTTTATTTTTAGCTTGGAGTTCTTTGAGAAGAGCTCACAAATGTTTTTGCAAATCAGAAGTAGCTCTTTATAGTAAAAAGATTCCAAAACTGCTGATAGGCCTGTATTGTTTTCTATGAAGTAACACACACACACACACATATCAAATGTGTGTGTGTAGTTCAATACTTGTCAGGAGCTACTTTTAAGCCACCGGTGAGCTACCAGTAGCTTGTGATCGACGTGTTGGCGAACCCTGCTCTAAAGCAACACAATGCATTTTTGTCCCAGATGGCTTTCCATAGAAATAACTGTGTGTGTGCGCGCATAATCTAGTTTGTTTTGTTTTTGCTGTCTAAAACTTTTAAATAGAGGCTCAAGAGCTGCTGTGCTTTTTTATATTTATATTAATCTCGCATATCACACAGAGCTCTTTTCCATTTGCCATTTTTTGAAACTGTTGCACAAATTCTGGTGAGATGGTAAATAAGTGCAAGGTATTTTTGTCATTTGTAGCGAATACGAACATCTGATTTTTGTATCCAAATACATATAAAAAAATATTTGTTTGAATATTCTGATATTTGTCCCAGCACGAATAGCTCTCAGGGACTAAAATTAATAACTGTGGCATTTGCATCCCCATGGTTCACTTAATAACCGTATACAATTTCACCTTCCTATGCCCTACCGTTTGTGAGATACGGTGCTTTGATGTGGTAAACCTACTTTCTAATCACCCTTGGGCCTATGTACTAAGAGTTGTGCATTAGCAAATATCAAGTTGAAAATTGTGACATAAGGTGCGAAAGGGAAATGCCCAGTGCATATCGAAAAATGCTGCATATCGAAAAATACACATGCACAAATTGGTAAGCACAACGTTACATCTCTGCTGAAAGATGCTCCAGGGAATATGCAGATAGGTCATTAGCACCTCTTTGACCACTGAGATGCTGATTACACATGCAGACCAGATGTGCCTTTGCATAATGATATGTACTAAAGTGAGCATCTAATCGCTCCATTACTTGCACGTGCTTAACTTTGGACCACTTAGTACTTGGTGTAAATTATGTGATGGGGCTATAAAAAGGTGTGCTTGTGTGAATGTGTTCTCCAGACAGAGATAAGTAGGGGCCCGGAAAATTCACTGTATTTTATAAAGAAATTCACAAATGCCAGTGTGACAGAGTGTCACTTAAACTGCCATTTTATTAAAAAAAAACCTCACCAGAAAACACATTTTCTATTTACATTATATTCTACTGATGTAAGTTGCCTAAAATGTGTTATCATTGATAGTTCATCAAGAACATCACCCAAAACCAAGGCTGAAACATTTTAACATTTAGACTAGATACTGAGTACACTCTTTAAAATGTACATTGTAACATTGGATCTGGTCCATATTGAAACAATCTTAAAAATGTAACAAACTTCTGCTGTAAACAAGTCGCTTAAAATGTTCTGTGTTGGCTGCAAAAAAGTAACAAGCAGACAAAATAGATTTTTAAAAACAACCTTGAATGACAAATGCAGCAACAGTTTCAAGTTTTGTAAATTTATGTTGACACATTAATTAATTCCCAATTTCCCATAGCCTCTATACCCAAATATTAAACACAGGAGAAATGTTAACTGCAAACCTGAAAATGACAAAACCAAAGCTTTTGTGTTTTTCTTTATACACACTGAATGTACATTTCAAGTAGTATGTAGAAATCTCATTATACAGTATGAGGAATTCACCATTCATGAAGTCGGTATTTGTTGACCCTGTTGCCATAGTAACCAAATGCACAGCATTGACGCCAGTATGAAATGAACAGGGGATGTGAAGAGTAATGTAAAATACTGTAAGGCAAATAAAATGCATATATTTCATGGTAAGCAGTCAAATACACGATTTCTGTGAAATTCGTGGTATTTTGAAGTTTCCAGGGCCCTAGAGATAAGTCTGTTCACAAAGAAATTTCAATAAGCACACTTATACCCCCTAAAATAACAAAAGCTTTCCCTGGGGTACTATAAGTTAAAATCCACACAGTAAGTATTCAGGTAAGTAAGCAGTACAGTTCAGTCCCACCGGAGGATTTCAAAATGTCCCACGCTGTTTAGAAGGTAGCTTAATTATGTCGACAATACTATTAATGTCACCTGACCTTCAATGGCCGCAGAGTGTCTTGTTCCTCAAAGGACAAAAAGTAATCTTCTACAAAGTAGTCTTCACCATAATGCAGGCACTTTAGTTTATCCACAAAAGTCCAAATGGCTCCTTGCCAATACTTTGCATCCAGATCCCATGCCCGCCTCCAGGGGGTGCTTCCTCCCTCCCCCCGTGACATCGATCCTGGAGAAACAATGTAAACAATCCATCCTTAGTACTCCTCTCCCTCCCGTCTCACTCTCTGAGCAGGGCTAATTCACACACCACACATTCGACCTTCCCTACAAGAGCATTAGTCTTCCAACCCGCCACTGATACCTAACTCTAGTAGGTGAGAGTCTCGCCTATCGGGTGTCTGCAGGTAATAACAGCAGTCTGTCTTCTTTGCCGTGTTCGTCCCAGCACTAATTTTATATATATATATATATATATATATATATATATATATATATATATATATATATATATATATATATATACACACACACACACAGTGCCGTGAATAAGTATTTGCCCCCTGTCTGATTTTCTGCATTTTGCACATTTTTCACATTGTATTTGGTCAGATTTTTTGTGGGTTGTAGTAGTATATAGAGGGAGTCTGAGAGAAAAAATGACACCAAAGTTTGGTGCTTCTTTCATTTGTTTGGTGTGCAAGGTAATCAAACATGCAATCTTCAGGTGTGAAAAAGTTATTGCCCCCTAGTTAACTCAACCCAATTAAAGGGATAATTAGGGTCAGCTGTTTGAGTACTTTGGTTAACAACCAGGCCTGATTTGGGCCAGCCCTGCCCAATATAAATCTGACTAACTTTGGCCCTTACCATCAGAGTGAAGTTGTCAGCACACAGGTTCTAGAGGCACATCATGCCACGAACAAAAGAAATTCCTGAAGACCACCGGAAAAAGTTGTTGATGCCTATCAGTCTGGAAAGGATTACAAAGCCATTTCTAAGGCTCTGGGGCTCCACCGAACTACAGTCAGAGCCATATTGTCCAAATGGAGAAAGTTTGGGACAGTAGTGAATCTTCCCAGGAGTGACCGTCCTGCCAAAATCTCTCCAAGAGCAAGGCGAAAAATCGTCCAGGAAGTCACAAAGAACCCTAGAACAACATCCAGGGATCTGCAGGCCTCTCTCGCCTCGGCTAAGGTCAGTGTTCATGACTCCACCATCAGAAAGACACTGGGCAAAAATGGGATTCATGGCAGAGTAGCAAGGCGGAAACCTTTGCTCACTAAGAAGAACATGAATGCTCGTCTCAAGTTTGCCAAAAAGCACCTGGATGATCCTCAAGAGTTCTGGAATAATGTTCTATGGACAGATGAGTCAAAAGTGGAACTTTCTGGCCAACATGGGCCCCGTTATGTCTGGCGAAAACCAAACACTGCATTCCACAGTAAGAACCTCATACCAACGGTCAAGCATGGTGGTGGTAGTGTCATGGTTTCTGCATCAGGACCTGGACGCCTTGCCATCATTGAAGGAACCATGAATTCTGCTCTGTATCAGAGAATTCTACAGGAGAATGTCAGGCCATCCGTCCGTGAGCTGAAGCTGAAGCGCAGCTGGGTCATGCAGCAAGACAATGATCCGAAACACACAAGCAAGTCTACATCAGAATGGTTGAAGAACAAGAAATTTAAAGTTTTGGAATGGCCTAGTCAAAGAACAGACCTAAACCCCATTGAGATGTTGTGGCAGGACCTGAAACGAGCAGTTCATGCTCGAAAACCCACAAATGTCACTGTTGAAGCAGTTCTGCATGGAGGAGTGGGCCAAAATTCCTCCACGGCGCTGTGAGTGACTAATCAATAACTACAGGAAGCGTTTGGTTGCAGTTATTGCTGCTAAAGGTGGCATAACCAGTTATTGAGTCTAAGGGGGCGATTACTTTTTCACACGGGGGCATTGGGTGTTGCATAACTTTCTTTAATGAAATAAATGAAATATGTATCAAATTTTTGTGTTATTTGTTCAATCAGGGTCCCTTTTATCTAATATTAGGTTTTGGATGAAGATCTTATAACATTCAGTGTCAAAAATATGCAAAAATGTAGAAAACCAGACAGAAGTAAATATTTTTCACGGCACTGTATATTATATATATATATATATACAGTACTGTGCAAAGTTTTAGGCAGGTGTGAAAAAATGCTGTAAAGTAAGAATGCTTTCAAAAATAGACATGTTAATAGATTATATTTATCAATTAACTAAATGCAAAGTGAGTGAACAGAAGAAAAATCAAAATCAAATCCATATTTGTGTGACAACCCTTTGCCTTCAAAACAGCATCAATTCTTCTAGGTACACTTGCACAAAGTCAGGGATTTTGTAGGCATATAGTCAGGTGTATGATTAAACAATTATACCAAACAGGTGCTAATGATCATCAATTCAATAGGTAGGTTGAAACACAATCATTAACTGAAACAGAAACAGCTGTGTAGGAGGAATACAACTGGGTGAGGAACAGCCAAACTCAGCTAACAAGGTGAGGTTGCTGAAGACAGTTTACTGTCAAAAGTCATACACCATGGCAAGACTGAGCACAGCAACAAGACACAAGGTAGTTATACTGCATCAGCAAGGTCTCTCCCAGGCAGAAATTTCAAGGCAGACAGGGTTTCCAGATGTGCTGTCCAAGCTCTTTGAAGAAGCACAAAGAAACGGTCAACGTTGAGGACCGTAGACGCAGTGGTCGGCCAAGGAAACTTAATGCAGCAGATGAAAGACACATCATGCTTACTTCCCTTCGCGAATCGAAGATGTCCAGCAGTGCCATCAGCTCAGAATTGGCAGAAAACAGAGGGAACCTGGTACACCCATCTACTGTCCAGAGAATTCTGGTCAGAAGTGGCCTTTATGGAAGACTTGCGGCCAAAAAGCCATACCTCTGACGTGGAAGCAAAGCCAAGCGACTCAACTATGCACGAAAACACAGGAACTGGGGTGCAGAAAAATGGCAGCAGGTGCTCTGGACTGATGAGTCAAAATTTGAAATATTTGGCTGTAGCAGAAGGCAGTTTGTTCGCCGAAGGGCTGGAGAGCATACACGAATGAGTGTCTGCAGGCAACAGTGAAGCATGGTGGAGGTTCCTTGCAAGTTTGGGGCTGCATTTCTGCAAATGGAGTTGGGGATTTGGTCAGAATTAATGGTCTCCTCAATGCTGAGAAGTACAGGCAGATACTTATCCATCATGCAATACCATCAGGAGGCATCTGATTGGCCCCAAATTTATTCTGCAGCATGACAACGACCCCAAACATACAGCGAAAGTCATTAAGAACTATCTTCAGCGTAAAGAAGAACAAGGAGTCCTGGAAGTGATGGTATGGGCCCCACAGAGCCCTGATCTCAACATCATCGAGTCTGTCTGGGATTACATGAAGAGAGAGAAGCAACTGAGGCTGCCTAAATCCACAGAAGAACTGTGGTTAGTTCTCCAAGATGTTTGGGCCAACCTACCTGCCGAGTTCCTTCAAAAACTGTGTGCAAGTGTACCTAGAAGAATTGATGCTTGATGCTGTTTTGAAGGCAAAGGGTGATCACACCAAATATGGATTTGATTTAGATTTTCTTCTGTTCACTCACTTTGCATTTAGTTAATTGATAAATTTAATCTATTAACATGTCTATTTTTTGAAAGCATTCTTACTTTACAGCATTTTTTCACACCTGCCTAAAACTTTTGCACAGTACTGTATATATATATATATATATATATATATATATATATATATATATATATATATATATATACACACGTTATTACTTCAATTAAAACCGCCCTCAATTAACGCCTCACTCAGATATCAGCTTTTTAATAGATGCTGCCCTCAAATAAACGCTGCTCTCAATAAAGAAACGTAAAGATATTTTTTTCTACCCCTGCTCAAAAAATAAAGAAACGCGCAACTCTGCCTATGTACATGGCACCACCGAAGAGACTGCAACCTCAATCCTGCATGTAATACAAACTAATGTACACCCACCTTAGCAAGCAAATTTTATTTTATAGTACAGTCCCGACAGACAACCCAAGATGAACTACTTACAGCACAGCAGTCCTTCACTTTCACGTCCCTTTTTTTCCCCAGCAGAGTTCAGTGCCAACACAGCAGGGGATAAACCAAGGGCTGTCTGTTTACCTTGTCGTCAGCTTGGATGGTGAAAACTTAAACTCAGAGGAACTTAGAGCTCTAAGTCACTCTAAGCTATCCAAAGCTGGCTGAAGATATCTTCTTGTAGGGGTTTAGTTGTTTTGTTTTTATTCAATTGGAATTTTACCAGTCCTGTGCAATTATATTAAAAAAACGTGCTTACTATCTATGAGAAGACTTTGTTTCGGTTTTTCTTACAGAGAAATTACAAACAAGCAGGTAAATTACAGTGAGAAAAAAAATAACCGAGTAGGATATATTTTAGTTTTAACAGAAATCAAACCGATATTCAGAGGTAATATTTTTCGTTAAGAAAAACAACTGCATCACACTCAACTACCGTTCTCTCTCCTCTTCTTGTCCCACCCCATAGCAACCAATACACACTCCTGATTCGCTGGTACAGTACTCCCCTGACCTCCCAACTCCCACCTAATTGGCTCTTGTTAACTGTCAGTAAATGTACTGTATTCAAGCCCCAAAAACACACAAGAGTATAGTGCTGCAGATCAGAGCCTCTCATGGCGCCATTTCTAAAATGTATTAAAATCATTCAATAAAATATTGCAGCGTTTGTAAAGCATAGTATTATTAGTAAAGGCCGTCCTCATATAATCGCCGCCCTCGTTTAAGGGCCGCAGTCATTTTGATCAATTTTAAATAAACGCAGTGGTGCCAAATTGAAGTAATTCTGTATATTTATGCAATAGGATCTGTCACGGTGGTGCCCTAATACGTCCAGACAAAGCCAAGGGCCCCCAACCCCTGAGAAATCTTATAATGGACGTATACAGACACCCTGAAGGGCTATTGCATTTATAATCCAGATCAAACAGTGGAATAAGTGTAAATCTTTTTAAGACAAGAATTAAATATCCTTACACCAATAAAGGAAGCATTGAGTGCTGCCTCTACTTTTGTTGCAAATGTAGCCAATGCAATACATACTGAATCTGATGGTCCTGGTGGGATATACTGTATGTATGCATGCCAACTATAAAGAACATTTATTCATCATTCATAAAGTAGCAGGGATGTATTGCAAGTGTCTGCTTTAAAATATCAGCATTTCCAGTAAGAACCTTTGTAGCCTGAAAAAAATGAATGAATAAATAAATAAACGTATGTATGTCAAGCACATTTTAGACAAGAATACATATTAGATAGTGATAGGGGTCTGGTTAATTGACAGTCCTGTTATTGACCTACAGATACATGACTTCAATGTACTGTATTGCAATGTAGCAAGGGCATCAACAAGCATTACACGGTGTATTCTAGTACAGTATACCCTGCCTGTGCACTATTATTAAAATGATATTAATGTACTGCTTGGGGTGCTGAACAAGATTATTCTCAACATTAGCCAACAATCAATCAAATCATTACCAGCTGTCACAGTTGGCTATATGCGCCATTGTAGGGCAGGTACCTTGCTTTACTTTGTAGCAACGTGAGCCAAGATTTGCCCCAACCCACTGAGTGGGAGTTGTCTGGTTTTGACCTAGACATCAAATCTTTGAAGGTGATTTATATTCTATTGTTTTGTAACAAGCAGCAGCAAGGTAAGAGCATGTCTGTTTGTATCAGAGAGTGACATAACTGTGGGAACAAGTGGGTTTCAAGCAGGAGGGCCAACCAAATCACCCTGGGGCATTCTAAACTAACAAACAACTCAAACAAGGCCTGATGAAGTGGAGTGTACATAATGTTAAAGGTATAGAAGTGTACATAAGGGCTCAATGATGTGTTTGAAGAAAAAGAAACAAAACAAGAATTGGGAAAACAAAAACCACGAATGACACATGATTCAGAGAATAATCCATTGCTTAAACCCGTTCCACTCTACCTTTGAAACGGAAGAGTAGAGTAAACAGGCACCAAGGAATTATAACATTTTAAGTGATTGTGGGAGACCGCAGCCTGAACGTTATTGCTCTAAAACACTTCTCTCAAAGATTAAGACGCTATCAGTTTAATAAAATGAACTCTTTATTTTAGTCTCTGTTATATTGCAGATGATAAATAGAGATTTGTGTCTAATTACATACTGTATACATTTGGAACTTCTTGAAACAGCATGTTAAACATGTCACTAGTGCAGGCTGAAGGAATGTGGATGTGTTCTCGCAAGAGGTTTTGGTGTCTCCGGTCTTGCTGTTGTGCTTAACCTTAAAACATCTGTTCAACGCTTTTTACTTACATTCAGAGATCTGAAGACTGAATGTGTCTGGAGACAAACCATCCACCCTCAAAGACACAGTACAGTGGATCTCTCTCTCTCTCTCTCTCTCTCTCTCTCTCTCTGGGGGTGTTTTCTTTATGCAAACAGCGGCAAATCTAAATACCGCGACTCCCTATCTCAATTTTAATCCTGCTCATGGTTTTGCCCTGCAGTGATTAACAGACCTATTTATTAACTGTCTTACATATGATAGAAATACAGTGAAAGTAGGGGAAATTGTGTTTACAAATGCTATCTTGAGTAAAGTTCTTAATGCGCCTTAAAAACGAAGTCCAAGCAAACGACACCAGTTGCGTAGATCCCCAAATACATGT
This sequence comes from Acipenser oxyrinchus oxyrinchus, assembly GCA_030684275.1. Classification (NCBI taxonomy): domain Eukaryota; kingdom Metazoa; phylum Chordata; class Actinopteri; order Acipenseriformes; family Acipenseridae; genus Acipenser; species Acipenser oxyrinchus. The sequence continues at coordinate 382 of JAGXEW010002314.1, read as the reverse complement.
AGTAGCAGAAGTAGAAAAGAATCCGCACACTGTGATCAGGAGAGTGGCAAATGCTATCGCCACTTTTATGATCATTAAAATAGATTTCACTTTCTTTGTCACTATCTCTCAAAACAGGGGTAATGTGTGTCCTAAAGGACCATTCCTCTACTTCATGTTTCACTATTTACATCTTTAAATAATTCAGGACCTGGACAGTTGGAACAAAGATTTTAAGATTACAATTTTGCATTAGATGTTTGGTTATCCCTGACCTAAATAATGTGAAGAGCCTTCAGGGTTAATTTGTAAACAAAAGGGTACCGGATCTATAATTATGGAAGACGGATCGCATTTTTGTTTATACACCTAATGTACTGACCTTGATTTGGAAGTAGCTTTG
>JAGXEW010002313.1:10000-11888 GCA_030684275.1 Acipenser oxyrinchus oxyrinchus | reverse complement strand
TAACTGAGGCACATGTTACTGTAGATGGATGATTTAAGATGGTGGGATGTCTCACTATTTGACAGACAGCTGATATATTTGAATCCCGTCAATACGAGAATTCATATTCCAGACCCACGTTTTTGACTACATTAATGAATTAACATACATCTTGAACCCGATCATGTAGCTGCTTGAACGAGCTGGGAACCCGGCAGCACGTGTGCTGTGCACGCACTCGTTCTGTGATCTGCAGTAGAACAGGGTTGTTTATCAGCTCCGCTGTCTTGATGCTGTGTGCGCGCATGCGCGTGTGTTATTTTATGGTTTGGATAGAACAGGTGTGACATGCTGTAGAGACTGGGGGAAAAAATCAATAGAGAAAGACTATAGATTACATTCCGTAATAACAATATTACTGATAATAAGGATATTCGAACAGCTGTTTACTGATGATCACAAACAAAAAACCACTGGAGCAAAAGCTTAATAAAGTAACACATTATTTATTTATTTATTTATTTATTTATCTATCGTCTTTGGCACTTTGACGTCATGCACCCTCTGTGTAATGATGTTTGTCAGTAGAAAGTTGCAAAGGTCTATAGAATGTAATCGATGTGTATTTTGTAAGTGTCACATACATTTCGCTTGAGACGTTTACATTTTAACATATGCATTAGCGTAGGCGCTCTTCCTGTGTGCATAATTGTTTTTGATTAGATAAACTGCTGTACAACCGCACAGTACTTTTGCTAGCTTGGCAGTATCCCGATTCTTAACTGTTGGGCCATTGCGTGTATGATAAATAATGCAGGATGTGTAAGTATACAGCAGCTAAGTTCGTGCTACTAAGTGCTGTGGATATATGGCGTCATCTGCATTGATGCTATCCTGGAGAAAGGACCGGGCCTTGGTGTAACTAGTTTACTCAGTGCATTAGGGTATCATTTTACTGTAATTTTTGTAATCCGAGAAAACGGCGAGACAGCTTCAATAGGTTGAAAATGTGAATTCTCTTTTGCGAGTATTGACAGTTTGTCAGATGCTTTCCGGGCAGTGGTTGTCAAATCAACAGTGCTCCGTAATGAATCATTGATGAGCCTTTTAAAACTGATAATGACATGTCACTAATGTCCATTAATGATCTCTCTCTGTAGCTCTGGCATGGGTTTGATGGTTCGCGCTGGTTCCTTGGAGATTACTTTAAATATGCCTTAAACTTTCTAGCAGCTCTTTTCTTCGGCTCTGTCTGTGCTAAATGCAGGCTGCGATCGCTTTGGCTTAGCAATCCTTTCTCAGAGAACATGGCTTTCCCTTTAAAGAGGTCGACATCAGGTAAGATGCATTGGGACTGGGCTCTGTCTTTGAACCGTGCTGTTTTATATTATTTAAGATTTTTGTTCTTTCTTTTTCTCTTTGTTGTATTAGTTTGATCGAGATTGTTAAGTCAGGTCGAAGCAGTAAACCCTTTTGTACGTGTTTTTGTTTGTTGGAAATCGTGCGGTTCGTTTTGCTCTGTCGTTTTTAGAAAGTGGATGTCATTGGTTCTTTCTGTGAACTGTTCAAATCTGAAGTTACTGCAAGGTTTCCGTGCTCCTGTAAACACAGCGCGAGCAACGCCCTGCGTGTGAGCTCTCTGAGGTTCTGAAACTGCAGGCTTACCACAGCGCGTCGTTTTGGTTAAATCCAGATTTCTCTATGAGGAATCTAATTGGTTTGATTCTTTTAATTCTGGATCGAGTTTGGCATACTTGTTTTAACCCGTCGACTTAATGGAGGCTACCGCAAAAAAAAGAGCGTCTCTCAAACGGTGATAAATCCCTGAATGTCTATTTTGAGGTTAATCGACCTTGTTTAAAAATACATTTTTTCATGTAGCGCTCCCTTGTGAATCAATAAAAACATA
>JAGXEW010002313.1:0-5000 GCA_030684275.1 Acipenser oxyrinchus oxyrinchus | reverse complement strand
TATTGTGTGGAGTTTAACACACTGCAATCAAACAGGGCTAGTCCATGGACAATGCAAGGTGCATAATCATGGTCTTCACTGGAGTGGTTGCTCATTGACAATCCTATGGACAGGCAGCGGGTTTGGAACAGAACAAAATGACCCTGTTCTGTTTTACATGTCTCCACAGAGCCCCAGCTAAAAGGCATAGTAACAAAGCTATTCAGCCGGCAAGGGTTCCATTTGCAGTTACAAGCAGATGGAACGATCGACGGAACGAAAGAAGAGGACAATGGATACAGTAAGTACTCCAGCTTCTTTACACTGTGAAGCTCAGAACAGGATCACACTGCTCTAGAAAACGATGCCTCTCTGACCTTTATCCCATTCGTATCATCACTACTGCGTGCGTGTGTCAGTGTGGTGCGTGTGTGTGTCAGTGTGTGTCAGTGTGTGTGTGTCAGTGTGCGTGTGTCAGTGTGTGTGTGTGTGTGTGTCAGTGTGTGTGTGTGTGTGTGTGTGTGTGTGTCAGTGTGTGTGTGTGTGTGTGTGTGTGTGTGTGTGTGTGTGTGTGTGTGTGTGTGTGTGTGTGTGTGTGTGTGTGTGTGTGTGTGTGTGTGTGTGTGTGTGTGTGTGTGTGTGTGTGTGTGTGTGTGTGTGTGTGTGTGTGTGTGTGTGTGTGTCAGTGTGTGTGTGTGTGTGTGTGTGTGTGTGTGTGTGTGTGTGTGTGTGTGTGTGTGTGTGTGTGTGTGTGTGTGTGTGTGTGTGTGTGTGTGTGTGTGGCAGTGTGTGTGTGTGTGTGGCAGTGTGTGTGTGTGTGTGTGTGTGTGTGTGTGTGTGTGTGTGTGTGCGTGCGTGCGTGTGTGTGTGTGCGTGTATCCGTTTCCATTCCAGTTTAACAAGCTATCACTGCAACTCAAATGCAGCAAGTGCCTGTGCGGTCTATAAATGTTATCAAACAGACTCACAGCCCGGTTCTTTTTGATCTCTACAGCGAGGTCCAAGTCTGTTTTTTTTATTATTGAACACACATTTAGTACAAACATGAAAGTCCTGAACTTCTCACGTTGTGGTGGTGCCATTCCCATTTGACCAGTCAGATCTACCTTGATCTGCCAAAGAGGGGACCCAGAGGTGCTCTCCGAGTGCCGCTACCCACTGGCACGCTGGCTTGCAGGCACGCTGACATGCTATCATACCGTCTGGTGGATTCAGGACTCACTTTCAGGGGTAAAAGTGTTGAGTCTGTACCTTTTTATTGCAGAGATGTGTGGTGAACAGATATGCACACAGTGGCTATGGGAACAGGAAACCCATCTCCTGTTGTAAAAGCATTGCTCTGCGGGCCAGATCCTCAACACAGTACTTTTGTCAGGTTCATAAGCCTCCTCCTGAAAACCCTTTCTAAGAGCTTCCCTGGAGAAACGCAAGCCTGTTATCTGTAGATGCCATCACTCAATAAGCACGAACACATTTGAACTATGTACAGTAAACTATGCACGGTAGGGTTCAATACAAGAGAGGTTCCCTTTCCCGAGTCGTTCATTCAAGCTCCACTGTATTGCCTACTGCCTTCACAAATACCACAAATTAGAAGTGGATAAAGATAAAGACATTTCTGAATGAAGGTATGAAGAAAAGGAAACAGAGGATTCCTGCAGTTTTTTTTTTCCTGTGCACACACACCCAGCCAGGATTCGTATTGTAACAAAGCAGCTTCTTAGTGGCACTGAAGGTGGAGGCTGGAAACAGCGTCTTCAAGGAAAGAAATAGGAGCTGTTTTATTTAGCCCTTTTAACCATGGTCGTAACCTGTAGTAACCCATGGGTCGAGGTTTAATGAAGGTGTGGACATTTTACCTTGCAAAACAGCATTTGGTTTATTTATTTATTTAAAAAATAAATGGTTTTAAAAGCTGTGAAACATTATAAAAATAGTGTGGAGCCCGTACTGCATCTCCATGGTGACAGGCAGGCAGGCAGACAAGCAGGCAGGCGTGTTCATCTCAGTGAGAGAGAGTCAGAGGGTCCACACCCACACAGTGCTGTGCCTCAAGAAAAACTGCAGCTTTCCACTCAACCAGAGATACTCAGAAGAGCCTGTGGCTGAGCCAACTCTGAGACAGGAGCAACTCTGAGGCAGGCAGCTTTCCCTCTACACCATATACTCTGCAATAATTTCCAAACGAGATACTGTATGCATGAACTAGAGCGATCGTTTTCTGCTGAATCTATATGAATATGAATTCTTAGTTTGATGACTCCAAAAAGTGTAAAAAACACAGAGAGAAATACTTGCTTATACGTCAGATACAGTATTTATAGACATGTCAATGTATTTTCAGGTGTATCCTGTGAATGGGATGTTTAGTTTTACAAAGGTTATCCTAGTACTGCAAAATATAGAAATATCAATATCAAGACTCTGAAAGTTCGTTTTTTATTTAAGCAGGTTAGGGCACGATTAAAGGAATCACCATTGCTCTTGTTAGCAAAGCTGTGATTAAATATTCAAGCTCCATAAATATTTGCATTCAATAACAGCCCCAACTGTGAAGGCACTGCTGAAAAAATAGAAACTACTTGCTTTGCAGCCACTTCAGTGTTTAAGTCATTTCCACAATATATACAGTACTGTGCAAAAGTTTTAGGCAGGTGTGAAAAAATGCTGTAAAGTAAGAATGCTTTCAAAAATAGACATGTTAATAGATTATATTTATCAATTAACTAAATGCAAAGTGAGTGAACAGAAGAAAAATCTACATCAAATCCATATTTGGTGTGACCACCCTTTGCCTTCAAAACAGCATCAAGCATCAATTCTTCTAGGTACACTTGCACACAGTTTTTGAAGGAACTCGGCAGGTAGGTTGGCCCAAACATCTTGGAGAACTAACCACAGTTCTTCTGTGGATTTAGGCAGCCTCAGTTGCTTCTCTCTCTTCATGTAATCCCAGACAGACTCGATGATGTTGAGATCAGGGCTCTGTGGGGCCATACCATCACTTCCAGGACTCCTTGTTCTTCTTTACGCTAAAGATAGTTCTTAATGACTTTCGCTGTATGTTTGGGGTCGTTGTCATGCTGCAGAATAAATTTGGGGCCAATCAGATGCCTCCCTGATGGTATTGCATGATGGATAAGTATCTGCCTGTACTTCTCAGCATTGAGGAGACCATTAATTCTGACCAAATCCCCAACTCCATTTGCAGAAATGCAGCCCCAAACTTTCAAGGAACCTCCACCATGCTTCACTGTTGCCTGCAGACACTCATTCGTGTACGCTCTCCAGCCCTTCGCTTAACAAACTGCCTTCTGCTACAGCCAAATATTTCAAATTTTGACTCATCACTCCAGAGCACCTGCTGCCATTTTTCTGCACCCCAGTTCCTGTGTTTTCGTGCATAGTTGAGTCGCTTGGCCTTGTTTCCACGTCGGAGGTAAGGCTTTTTGGCCGCAAGTCTTCCATGAAGGCCACTTCTGACCAGACTTCTCCGGACAGTAGATGGGTGTACCAGGGTCCCACTGTTTTCTGCCAGTTCTGAGCTGATGGCACTGCTGGACATCTTCCGATTGCGAAGGGAAGTAAGCATGATGTGTCTTTCATCTGCTGCAGTAAGTTTCCTTGGCCGACCACTGCGTCTACGGTCCTCAACGTTGCCCGTTTCTTTGTGCTTCTTCAAAAGAGCTTGGACAGCACATCTGGAAACCCCTGTCTGCCTTGAAATTTCTGCCTGGGAGAGACCTTGCTGATGCAGTATAACTACCTTGTGTCTTGTTGCTGCGCTCAGTCTTGCCATGGTGTATGACTTTTGACAGTAAACTGTCTTCAGCAACCTCACCTTGTTAGCTGAGTTTGGCTGTTCCTCACCCAGTTTTATTCCTCCTACACAGCTGTTTCTGTTTCAGTTAATGATTGTGTTTCAACCTACATATTGAATTGATGATCATTAGCACCTGTTTGGTATAATTGTTTAATCATACACCTGACTATATGCCTACAAAATCCCTGACTTTGTGCAAGTGTACCTAGAAGAATTGATGCTGTTTTGAAGGCAAAGGGTGGTCACACCAAATATGGATTTGATTTAGATTTTTCTTCTGTTCACTCACTTTGCATTTAGTTAATTGATAAATATAATCTATTAACATGTCTATTTTTGAAAGCATTCTTACTTTACAGTATTTTTCACACCTGCCTAAAACTTTTGCACAGTACTGTATATATATATATATATATATATATATATATATATATATATATATATATATATATATATATATATATATTAAAAAAAATTTGAATTGTAATTAAGTAGGTTGTCCAATTCAGTAGGTTGTCCAAACAACAGTAGGCTTGAGTCAGACTGCAGCTTAGCTACCAGAACTTCTCCTCTCTGTTAGGCTCTGCAGGTTCATCTGTCTGGGTTTCTGACTACATGCATCGCCCAGCCCTCCAGCTCAACTAGATCCACTTGCTCACGTAAAGCTCTATTGTTGTTGGAGTGAGCTGATCATGTGACAGCCCTGATTTCTGCACAGTAATCCTCCGGGGAGCAATCCCGACAGCGTGTGTTTAAGCCCAGTGGGTCTAGATAAGGAGCAAAGTTAATTTCCTACTTTGTGAATACAGAGAGGGCCGTCCTTCATGCTCGGAAAGTCTTTAATCTCAACTGTGTGGCCAGTTCCGTTTGATGTAGGTGTTTGGATAATATGAGATGAGGGACTCGTTATACGTTATAAATATGAATCATGATATTATAGATCTGGCATTGGCATTATGCATGTAGGATAATAACATTGCACTTAGTTGATACTCTTCATTGCAGGTTTTATTTTATTTTATGGGAGGGGATTGAACTAGAACTAGGATATCTAGTTTACACAACATCTAGTACAGTTGTCATATTACTAAGACATGGTAAAACGAAAACATTTTTCAAGTAAAACGGTGCAAATTTACCCAAGCCAGATTTCTTCAAATGCATCCAAAATCAGCCAAGCTGTTGAACACCCAGTCAT
>JAGXEW010002312.1:0-11849 GCA_030684275.1 Acipenser oxyrinchus oxyrinchus | reverse complement strand
CATCCAATCCTGGCCTATCACAGCTATATAATGGACTGGTACCTAACCCTTGTAACCCCTTGTACACCCCTGTACTACCCCCTTGATACTGTCTGTTACGGGGGTCTACTGCCTCGTCCAGTGGGCCAGGTGATGTGTATATATTTTACAGATTACTACTCTGTGCGGTAATAAATCATGAGTAACAGATCCGTTTTCAAATCCCCGAATTCTCTAGGCTTTCATTAGTGTGGATACAGCACATCTCTTCAAAGACATAATGACTGGATAGACACAGAGTGATACTCTCTTCTCTACAGGACCTCAGCACACCAGTTTGAGAAGCCACACCCTTGTGCATTACAATGATTACACAGCGACCTTCACCCCCACAACTGAAGCAGCTCTCACAGTGGGAGATGTTGGCTCCTATCACCCTTTCAAGTAATGCTGTAGTTAAACTCCCTTGTATAGTGTTTCACAGGTATTTTCAGATAACACAAAGACAGAATTCTTAGCCCAGGGTCATACAGCATATCAGGGACTGTGTTTGTGTGTGTGTGTGTGTGTGTGTGTGTGTGTGGCTGAGGGGAGGTTAAGTTCCTTATATATAACTTCACAACGACTTCCTCGTCGCTGTGATGTGATCGGCAGTATTTATGACCGCTAATAAATAAATTGCATGCACCAAGAGGTTGGGTTTCATTGTAAACATGCACACGATGAACGTTTTAAATCTGTGTGTGGCAGTGGCACTGGAGAGGAGTAAGGTAGGTGTGCAGCATTAGTCATTGATAAAACGCTAAATTACCAACCGTTCCTACCGTTGCTAAGCAACACAGCGGTTTTACTGGTTGTCCTCGTTGCTCAAATTGATGGTGTCTCACTTGGAGTTTCTTAAAAGACGTTTAAAGTTACTGTGATATAAAGAGGTTTGTGGTTTATTATGAAGGGTAGCAGGTCAACAACTGGGTGGTCGCATCACTTCTAACGCTTACAGCCCCAGCGTTAGTGGGAGTAACAGATTTTAAAAACACATACAGTCTGGCTCCCCAGGTAAAGTAGCCCTTTAATAAGTGAAAGAAAAATCAGAAGTGTCTTGAAGGGGTGAAAACTTTCTGCTTCCGCCCTTTTCAGTCCCAGCTGCGGATCACAGAGCCAAGGCCTGCTTCAGCTTTCAGCTCCGTCCTTTTGCTTGAGAAATGAAATAGGTTTCTTCATTTCTTTGGCTTTAAGCCTCCTTTTGAGAAACTCTTCACATTTTTTTTTTATGCACTATGAAAGGCTTACTGTATGCTAATGCTCAGCTGGGCAATAATTCGTTTTGACTGACTGAACAGCGGTGATTCAGCCAAACCAATGGCGCTCTGAACTTTTAAAGCATGATGGAAGACAGCAGGAAAACAAGGCACCAGCGGGTGAGAACATGTGTGTGTGTGTGTGTGTGTGAGTGTGTAAGCGTGAGTGTGTATGTGAGTGTGCGTGTGTGTGTGTGTGAGTGCATGTGTGTGGGTGTGAGTGGGTGTATGTGTGCGTGAGTGTGTGTGTGCATGGCGTGAGTGTGTGTGTGTGTGTGCGTGTGAGTGTGAGAATGTGTGAGTGTGTGCGTGAGTGTGTGTGCGTGAGTGTGTGTGTGTGGCGTGTGAGTGTGAGTGTGTGCGTGAGGTGTGAGTTTGAGTGTATTTTAGCCTCCAACTTTCAGTTGGAAAACATCCTTGTTTTTTTAGTGCTCTTTTTCAAAAAAGATGTGCTTAGTTTCTTATTTTGCTGAAGGCTTTGTTTATAATAGGAAGCGATGTTGGCGCCTCAAACTGATGATGTGTATGGGAATGACAGCACAAAGAGAAACAGCTAACGTTCCAAAGCGAGAAACAAATTAGAGAATGTTAACCTCCGTGCACTCCACAGAGAGAGTGCCAGGTCTGCAGTCACATAAGTTTAGCAAATCTGGCCTTGTGGCCCCAGGATTAGACTTTATTTGTAGTCGTGCCCCTGAGAATTGACAAAGCGAGTGAGTATTTGTGCCAAGAGGACCGTTCACTGGGAGACTGAACTTGGCAGCTGGTGGCAGGAAAGGAACCAGTTAATTCCTACTATTCAAGTTCCCCAATCAGCTACTTAATTGGTGGCCATCCCCTCTAGATTCAGGCTAGTGCTTAACCCTTACCTTGGCGCACCTGTGTCCAATCAAACTTGCCTTAGGGCTTTGATAGCTGTTTGGCTGCCCCCTTTGAGAATGTTAATAACTTCCAATGTTGCTTTATTGATGTGAACTATTTCTTGAACATGTTCACTCCCAGTATCTGACCATCGCTTTCTATCAGCCTCCACGAAGCTCAGTCCGGACAGAACCCTCTCAGTTTCTCTGTTGAGGTTGCCTTGTCTTTGCGAGCGTCTCTCTCATAAACTCTGCACAGCAGCCCAGTATAAAATCACTCATTCAAGAGAAACTGTCTTCATTTATTTTCACTTTACTGCGCAGCTTTGTGCACGGCTTCAACCAGGTAGTAATTCATGTTTTTTCTTATTGACAAAACTCTACAACAGTAGCAGGGTAAGCGTTAATGAAATATTCAAAAAGCCAACTCTGCATACTGAGGGTGTGACATCACCTCAGAGCTTGAGATCATTTCATTTCATATCAAGCCTATCAAGCACTTTCCTTCTAAGGAAGTATCTGCTTTATTTAAGACTAGGCCAAATAAAACACCATTCTGCGTATCTCAAAGACAAGTCTCAACTTGCCCAAATCTGGGCTGTCTATGAAGGGCTGAGACACTGTACTATCATAATGATTCTCGTACCACAATGGCACATCACTGGTGGTATTTTATAAACAGTACAGTGTGAGGTCACTACAAGCTCCTAATAAAGTGGAAAGACCCTCAAAGATCAGCGAGAGACGCAGTGGTTCTTGATTTGCCAATGGTTCAGCTCCTTTGCGTATTAGTTCCTATTAAATGAATCGCATGCTGTCCACAATGATGTTCACAGTTGTACATTATGTTCAATTTCATTATTTTTGGATAATGTATTCTCAGTTTGAAACTGGGAATATGACTGCTCAATCACACAACCATGAATTCGGAAGAAGTCGTGTGGGCAAACGCTGGATGAATGTCTTCATCAAGGTGGTGTAAGAAGCGTCTTTGTCTGCCAGCACACAGCACAGCATATCGCTGGAATGAACTGGGAGAGGGAGAACGACTAGGGAGGGCAGTACGCAGCGATAAACCGACAACCGAGACAGAAATACTGAGAGAGGGAGAAAGAAAAAAAAGAATCCAGGGAATTCAGCAAAGCAAGTGTGGGCTGGAACGCTTTAAATAGCTTTCAAAACAAATACGGTTTTGTCTGGTGCCAAGTTAACTCACCATTTGGAAAAGCAGTTGCACTCCCCACTGGTACAACCTAGTAGAATCAGCTATTCCAGAAGCAGTCCTAATTAAGCATCAGTGACCGGTCATTATCTGCCAGATGATTCTTACCATCCTGCTACTCCACCTAGAAAATCATTTCCACATTACAAGCGCCTGTTTATTATAACAAGTGTTTAACATTTATACTAACGCTCTTCTCCACACAAGACCACACCTCTTCATCGACTAATGAAAGCAATGGCTTCTGTCATAACCGCGCATTTCAAACACAAAACAAATGAATCAGCTCTCTTTACAGTTAATTAACCCTTTCAGTCCCGCCTTTATCTTAGCGCCGTATGTGCCAGAAATCGAGAAAATAAAGAGCAGAAAATCATGTTGGAACCTCAAGGGACTCCTAGGTCCCAGTCTGAGGTATAAATATATGTAAAAAAAAAAAAAAAGAAAGGTTTTGTCCTGTTCTCATGTATACTCAAATAATAATATAATTCAGGACTGAAAGGGTTAAAGAGGTACGCTAGAATAGCGCAGACACACACACACACACACACACATGGGCGGCCACGGCATGTGTTGGAAGAGCTGTAGGCAATTGTTTCGTTTTTTTCCCCTCACTTTCCTCCTTTTCTCTCCGCAGAGGGTTACTGTAAAGAATAAGAGAGCGGTTCCTCCTGTCTCCACGGCCAGTGCAAAGTGCTGTGCTGCTCGAGGCTCAGAGAATCCTGCAGGGACAGCCGCTCTGCAGCCAGCTTCCCGTCTCACATCCTGTCAAAACCACAGGGGCCTGGCCTGGTCTCATGAACACACTCGACAAGAATGTGTTCCAAGCAAACATATCACTTTACCTTATGGAGGCTCTCAAGTGCAAGCATGTAACCCAGACCCACCAAGTGTGAGCCTCATAAAACAAAATGGACCTGTACAGTATCTGAGAAACAGAGGTTCTACAAAGAAATGGCACACCTGCATGACAGGGCTGCTTTGGGTTTCAACTCTTATATGCCATCTTTGTATAGCATCCTATCAAAAACACCCCTGTATATAACAGCATACTAACCGATTATACTGCACGCCCCCTATATAACATGCAATCTTAATGTGAAGTGAATTCATGTAAAAACTGTGTGGGTGTATTTTGAAAAGAGTTTGCTTCTTTTCAAGACAGGTTATCTAATCAGCTTAATAAAAGGATTGAGTATCCAGTTACTCATCCAAATGTAACAATCCACCGGCATTCAGAACTCCTTTCCAGCAAGCAACCGGGTGCAGTCCTGCTAGACTGCCTCTCAGGGGGTTTATTATTGGTCATCATGTGTTTTAACTCCTTGCTCTCTGGAAGGAATGGGAGATCTAGCTGTGAATCCCTGGACTGCGCTCTTCTGTTTACAAAGCTGGACGATGGGGTGGGGTGGCAGCATCCAGGTACAAGAAAAACGTGTCTTGAATTTTACCAGCACAGCTACTAGAAACACACATGCAAGGCAAGTTTGGAGACAACACATGATTTACAGCAAGACTAAGGTGGGGACTGCATTGCCCATTTTACCTCACTCAGATGCCTTACTTACTAAATAACCTGGTATCTCTGAATAAATAAGTGTCTCCTCTTTAAAAAAAATATGCTCAATGAGTCAAGCAAGTAGAATGGTAGAATGGTACCCTGAAATGTTCTCCTTTTTCTAGGAAAGCAGTGCAACTGGGGAGGGGGAGTTCACTCAAACTACTTTCTCACAAAATATCTGTGTCTCCCTTAATAGAAAATTGTAATGAACAGTCTCTCCCACAAGTGCTGTGATACCTCAAATATAATCCACTTACTACTAATGTGGAATCATATATATATATATATATATATATATATATATATATATATATATATATATATATATATATATATATATATATATATATATATATATATATATATATATAATATACAGTATATAAAATGCTATAAATAATAAATCACTTGTTATTTGTTCCAGTCACACAGGGCCATGGTCAGAATGTTTCTCAAAAGCAAGAAAAGCATGGTGTTTTGTTTTATGTCAACAATGTGGACTGAAACCATAGCAACCACTTCAGCCTATCTTTGAGGAGTAGTCCTGACGACGTTCTCACCGGCGTGAAAAGAGATACACGAGTGAGCAGGGGTGTGGGAATCGAAGGAATGCACAGGAACACAGTGGCCCTGGTGCAGTTACCCAAAGGCTTGCCCCTGCCCTCTTCAGCTCGGTGTGTTCTGACTGGCCTACCTTAACTCTCCAGATGGTTCTCAAGATTGCTGCCCCCGACACTGGCCAGTTATTAACTACAAAGCCGCTTCCTGGAGACATGGGCAGGCTGCAGGTTCCGACAGGAAGGCCCTGGTACTGCTAGCAGATGTGTTATTTCAACAAAGGGCACGAAGTCAGCATTCACAGGCTCCACCCCCTGGTGTACCTTACAAAAACCTCCCAGTGCTTTAGCGAAGTTCCGCCCTGAGAGAAAGGCCAAACATGGGTCAGAGATATTGAGGGAAACACTGATTTATTTCCCTGTTAGCCTGTTGCTACATTTGTCAGAGCTGAAGAGCGTTTGTGAACACATTTATCTTTTGCTCTGGGATGCACCAGCACTCAGTCTGAAGATGTTGTCGATCTAGGCTTTAATTATTGCGGTTGTACAGACTGAGATTTCCTCAGACATGTTGGGCACCTGTCACTTCCTTACACTAAGCAAACATTAGCGGTGCCTAAATGGAAAATGCTTGATGAACCAGTAGAGAGCTATAATCCTCCTAATGCTTCATTCAGCTTTTGTTTTACACGGCAAGCTCCCCAAATCATTTTTATTGGTGCTTTAATGTTCAGGGTTAAGAAAGGCCCTGCTAACAAGGACTTCTGGGGCCCCATTAGCTGATGCAGACGTCATTTTTCCACGTATTTAGTGATGGCTCTGATTTTTCTTAAGAAGCTGAGGCGCCGTTTCAATCTCTCAGTATTCACCGCTGGCACGGCCCAACACACACTATTCAAAATATCAGACAGCTCACATTTGTTTTTTCGATAGAATCAAACTCTGTGTTTATTGTAACAAAACCCTGGTGTTACTCTGACACTGACTGACAATACATGAGTCTAAAACAAGCCCAGGGTGCTGTTGCTGTAAGACCAGACCCCATAAGAATGGAAGACTCCTTCAGGCACAAAGCTTAAACGAAACCCCATCAACAAGAGAACAAATCGAAAGATCCAGTGAGACGTGCGGCTGGAACGATGCCAAACAGCACATATCCATTTCCATGTGTCATGTGTCCATGGATGCAGGGATAGTGCTTTAGTGACACAGTGTGTCTCATCACAGTCAGCTCATTCATAGTGCTTTAGTGCCTGTCCTTACCTACACAGCATGACTCATCACAGTCAGCTCATTCACAGTGCTTTAGTGACACGGTATGTCTCATCACAGTCAGCTCATTCACAGTGCTTTAGTGACACGGTATGTCTCATCACAGTCAGCTAATTCATAGTGCTTTAGTGCCTGTCCTTACCTACACAGCATGACTCATCACAGTCAGCTCATTCACAGTGCTTTAGTGACACAGCATGACTCATCACAGTCAGCTCATTCACAGTGCTTTAGTGACACGGTATGTCTCATCACAGTCAGCTCATTCACAGTGCTTTAGTGACACAGTATGTCTCATCACAGTCAGCTCATTCACAGTGCTTTAGTGACACAGCATGTCTCATCACAGTCAGCTCATTCACAGTGCTTTAGTGACACAGTATGTCTCATCACAGTCAGCTCATTCACAGTGCTTTAGTGACACAGCATGACTCATCACAGTCAGCTCATTCACAGTGCTTTAGTGACACAGTATGACTCATCACAGTCAGCTCATTCACAGTGCTTTAGTGACACAGTATGACTCATCACAGTCAGCTCATTCACAGTGCTTTAGTGACACAGCATGACTCATCACAGTCAGCTCATTCACAGTGCTTTAGTGACACGGTATGTCTCATCACAGTCAGCTCATTCACAGTGCTTTAGTGACACAGTATGTCTCATCACAGTCAGCTCATTCACAGTGCTTTAGTGACACAGCATGACTCATCACAGTCAGCTCATTCACAGTGCTTTAGTGACACGGTTAAGAAGTCATCACAGTACAGCTCATGCTCACAAGTGACTTTAGTGCCACAGTATGTCTCATCACAGTCAGCTCATTCACACGTGCTTTAGTGATGGCACGGTATGTCTCATCACAGCTCAGCTCATTTCACAGTGCTTTCAGTGATTCACAGCATGACTCATCACAGTCAGCTCATTCACAATATCTTTAGCTGACATGGTATGTCTTTTCGATAGTCAACTCAAACTCAGTGCTTTATTGTACACAACATGACTCATGGTAGTTAGCTCATGCACACTGACTGACAATGACATGGTATGTCTCAAAACAGTCAGCCCAGGTTCACTGTTGCTTTAGTGACACAGACGCCTCATAACAATGGAAGACTCATTCACAGTGCTTTAGTGACACGAAATGTCTCATCAACAGAGAGCTCAGTTCGACAGATGCTTTAGTGACACGGCATGGAGCGCATGCACAAACAGCACATATCACATTGCCATAGTGTCACGGTGTGTCTCATGGCAGTCAGCTCAGGGATAGTGCTTTAGTGACACAGTGTGTCTCATCACAGTCAGCTCATTCATAGTGCTTTAGTGCCTGTCCTTACCTACACAGCATGACTCATCACAGTCAGCTCATTCACAGTGCTTTAGTGACACAGCATGTCTCATCACAGTCAGCTCATTCAGTAGCAGACTAAGGTAGCCCTCTTTGCACAGGTTGCTTGATTTTACTCATGCCCTGTGTTCTTCACCCTTCTTTTTCTGTTCGATACCCAGCCGCACACAGCAAAATTCACATTTCAGAGATACTCCAGTCTTTAATTAACTTTAATTAATTGATTTATTAAACCAATACAGCACACACAATAATAATTAACCATATGAGACTATGGCTGCTTTTACAGCTCCCTTATGAAACTGTTCACAGGGTAATATTCAGTGTACGCATTTTAAAGAAGGATTTTGGTGTTATAAATACAAGGACAACTGCCTGTTGCTAGAGAAATTACTGTAGGAAGTGTGCAGTAAGACTATGGCTTAGGGCACTATATCACATTCAGAGTTGTGCAACTACTATATATCAACACAGTACAGACAATTCAGAAGCAGCAAGCAGCTCTGTATCCAAGGAGAATCAGGATCCAGCAGGATACTCATCAATCACTGGAAATACTTCATGAAGAAGAAACGCCGTGGACAAACTGCAAACCCGCTATTTTAATAATTGTTTATTTTTTATTTTTTTACCGTGTAAACCACTGCAGTGGTTAGTTAGTGTTTATCTGCGGTTACCAGACTTTCAGAGTACAAGACTGGGATTTTTTTCTTTCTTCAATTAATTGACAGCGTAGCAACTCTGAAGCCATTACAACAACCGTATACAATAGCAGAATCATTGGGTGTGTTTATTGTATGTTTCTGAGTGTTCAAGTGGAGAATGTATTACTCATGCATTAGCAACCTGATTAGAGAGAGCCACCGATGGAGCCACACTTACAAACATACAATAAACAAGTCATTGTTTTCATTCTATTGTCAGATGTACAAAAGGCCAGGTTAGAAACAATAGATCAGCTATTTGTATCTGGGATACAACAGGGTTCAACTGAAGGCATGAATCCAACTTCTTGGATTGCAGGGCTCTCCAGGAAGCAGGGGTTAGAAAGGAGCAGCACTGACCTGCAGCAGATGACAGCCTTGCAGGACAGCGCCAGATCAAGAAAGCTCTGTCGCACCTCGAATGACAGCGCATACTTCAGCGTCTCTCCGTCAATGATCAGGGCCACTTCATTCTCCTTCCCCAGTGACTCCCCAGCGATGCACAGTGCTGGCTCAGCGTCGCTCGTTGCCTTGAGAAAAGAAAAAGAAAAACACATCAGCAGCTAAATCTAGCCACGTCGGACTGGGACAGTGTGGTACATTCATGCATAATTTGCAGTCCTCAGCTGGTATTGTCTAATCAACTCCGAACACTGAGTCATTTTGTCATGTTTTACTTGCAAGGAGACAATTCTGATTAAGAAACACTCAAAGAAACTTGATTATTTCAATGACAAACGTTTTGACTGGAAGTCTTTCTCAATGTCTTCAGTTGAGGCATTGAATTTCTTAGTTTTCTTTTTTTTAGTATACTGACTGTTGTTCAATCACACTATTTTGATGCTCCTGGATATCCAATCTAATCACCAAACCAAACCCCCAACGATATTGCTGAGGAACACACTCAGAACTAACCTTAAGTGTGCAAACCAACGCCACCTGCTGGACAGTATACAAACGCTCACTGGTTGTGCCATGCAATCTGAATTACCATTTTATACTAGGCAGTTACTTCCGATAGAGGTTATTTCACTACCGGCAGACTGCTAAATCAATCTCCCTTCATACAGCACAGTGCTAGTATAAGGTTATCATAATTGAGCTTTCCTAGTTGACACCATTTATTATAACAAAGATACCCCATTTTTTTTGAGAAAAAACCCTCAAGTGAGAATCCTCCCTGTCATCTTCCGTCTCAATTAAAACAAGTGCTTCCTTATTCTCTTCTTCATTTGAAACTTAATACATGTTTACAGTCCACAAGCCTGCAGCAGGTTTGCTAAGTATGTGCTTTAAAGCTATGGAATTTGGTCCTACAGGCCATTGTTCCGTACTGCACCAAAGTCATGCATTATAGTGAATTTGTACTGAATTTAAAATGTATTAATACATACACCTATGGCCAAAAGTTTAGCATCACCTAGAATTTTAGGATTGAGACCATTACAAAAAAAAAACCTGCATTTGGCCTGCATACAGAGTGCATGTTTGAAGCCCCAGCTGCATGTGATGACATACACAGAGTTCCACAGGGACGTCGAGTGTATCAAGGGGAAAGAAAAGCCATGCTTAGATTTCTTCTTGGCAATTACCATTAATTGGAAAAGTGTTCCCAATCAGAGCTGCCTGCCAGCAACTGTTTGACTGCCGCTGGGGCTAAAGACAGAGAGCTAGAGCGTGTCTGTCATTTAAACTGTGCTGCGTTTCGACAAAACGGTGTCTTTACAACACAACTAAACAATGACATACCAATTAAACCCCACTAATATATAGAAACTTCCAACAGGGCAGGATTTTTACTTATATATATATATATACATATATATATATATATATATATATATATATATATATATATATATATATATATATATATATATATAGGGCAGCTGGCTCTTTGAGCTAATATATATATATATATATATATATATATATATATATATATATATATATATATATATATATATATATATATATATATATATATATAATTCTTTTATTTCATTTTTTAGGAGTGCTTATCTTTTCAACATGTCTCAGCAGAGGAAGTTCATCAGCTTGTGGTATTAAAAGCAGAGACTGTTGTTCATTCCTCTTGTTATGTCTCTGGCTGGCTGTGTGGTATTCCACTTTAGGGTTACTATTGGATTACAGGACTGGGCAGAGGTTTTATTAATGCTACTGTCCCTTAATATCAAAGCAGCCCATTCATATTGTGTAACACTAAAGACAGCTGGGTTCAGCTGTTACTGAATATGAGCCTTCCTCCCACGTCACTCTTCCCCAGCCTGTTTTTGTATTCTTTATTCCAGGAGACACAAGGCTCTGCTTACATACCCCAGGTCCCTGTAAGCTACACACTAATATCATTCAGTGCCGGAACTGTGATAGCAGGTGTACAGGAGCTAGTTTTTTTAAATATGAGAATTGTGTCTCTTCCTTGAGGAAATGTCTGACTATAGTTACATTAATACCTCATGTCTTTTAGGCATGAATTCAGAATGATGGTTAACAAGACAGATGTAGCAAAATGTTTTTCGCAACAGATTCGTAACTCTGGGCTTTGCGATCCAAATACAGTAAATGCATTAGAACACCCACATTGCTTCTGTAGCTTTGATTTGTTGTGCACATGAAATCAAACCGCTGGAACTGAAAATCTGGGAAAAGTGTCAACATTGGCAAATTAGTGATTGTCTAATTGAATTGATGACTTTAATCAGCCACACGTGCAATTCATTTAAAATAGTAAGGAACACACAGCCGCACATGGCAAAATGCAGGAGACTTTTTAGATGTTGATTAAGATGCCTAATTAAAGCACAAAGTGGTCCAACATTTTCCCACATGAGTGCCTATTGTTTCTATATCACTGATTACTGACAGGATGATTGAAGGATTCTCACACCGGCAGGGGTTTTCATGCAGGCAGGTATATAAAGGATATCAATGGGTTTTCATGCAGGCAGGTATATAAAGGATATCAATGGGTTTTCATGCAGGCAGGTATATAAAGGATATCAATGGGTTTTCATGCAGGCAGGT
>JAGXEW010002311.1:0-11890 GCA_030684275.1 Acipenser oxyrinchus oxyrinchus | reverse complement strand
CAATATAATTGATTCTTGTTCAGCTACAGTGCCTTATGAAAGTATTCGCCCCTTGAACTTTTGCGACCTTTTGCCACATTTCAGGCTTCAAACATAAAGATATGAAACTGTAATTTTTGTGAAGAATCAACAACAAGTGGGACACAATCATGAAGTGGAACGAAATTTATTGGATATTTCAAACTTTTTAACAAATAAAAACTGAAAAATTGGGCGTGCAAAATTATTCAGCCCTTTACTTTCAGTGCAGCAAACTCTCTCCAGAAGTTCAGTGAGGATCTCTGAATGATCCAATGTTGACCTAAATGACTAATGATGATAAATAGAATCCACCTGTGTGTAATCAAGTCTCAGATAAATGCACCTGCACTGTGATAGTCTCAGAGGTCCGTTTAAAGCGCAGAGAGCATCATGAAGAACAAGGAACACACCAGGCAGGTCCGAGATACTGTTGTGGAGAAGTTTAAAGCGGATTTGGATACAAAAGATTTCCCAAGCTTTAAACATCCCAAGGAGCACTGTGCAAGCGATAATATTGAAATGGAAGGAGTATCAGACCACTGCAAATCTACCAAGACCTGGCCGTCCCTCTAAATTTTCAGCTCATACAAGGAGAAGACTGATCAGAGATGCAGCCAAGAGGCCCATGATCACTCTGGATGAACTGCAGAGATCTACAGCTGAGGTGGGAGACTCTGTCCATAGGACAACAATCAGTCATATACTGCACAAATCTGGCCTTTATGGAAGAGTGGCAAGAAGAAAGCCATTTCTTAAAGATATCCATAAAAGTGTCGTTTACAGTTTGCCACAAGCCACCTGGGAGACACACCAAACATGTGGAAGAAGGTGCTCTGGTCAGATGAAACCAAAATCGAACTTTTGGCAACAATGCAAAACGTTATGTTTGGCGTAAAAGCAACACAGCTCATCACCCTGAACACACCATCCCCACTGTCAAACATGGTGGTGGCAGCATCATGGTTTGGGCCTGCTTTTCTTCAGCAGGGACAGGGAAGATGGTTAAAATTGATGGGAAGATGGATGGAGCCAAATACAGGACCATTCTGGAAGAAAACCTGATGGAGTCTGCAAAGACCTGAGACTGGGACGGAGATTTGTCTTCCAACAAGACAATGATCCAAAACATAAAGCAAAATCTACAATGGAATGGTTCACAAATAAACATATCCAGGTGTTAGAATGGCCAAGTCAAAGTCCAGACCTGAATCCAATCGAGAATCTGTGGAAAGAACTGAAAACTGCTGTTCACAAATGCTCTCCATCCAACCTCACTGAGCTCGAGCTGTTTTGCAAGGAGGAATGGGCAAAAATTTCAGTCTCTCGATGTGCAAAACTGATAGAGACATACCCCAAGCGACTTACAGCTGTAATCGCAGCAAAAGGTGGCGCTACAAAGTATTAACTTAAGGGGCTGAATAATTTTGCACGCCCAATTTTTCAGTTTTTATTTGTTAAAAAGTTTGAAATATCCAATAAATTTCGTTCCACTTCATGATTGTGTCCCACTTGTTGTTGATTCTTCACAAAAATTACAGTTTCATATCTTTATGTTTGAAGCCTGAAATGTGGCAAAAGGTCGCATAAAGTTCAAGGGGCCGAATACTTTCGCAAGGCACTGTATTTCTGCAATTTATTCCTATTTGCCACATAATTTATGAAATAATGATGTTGAAGTACCTAGAGCAAAATGTACTCTTCCTGTACCAGTAATTTAATTCAAGCTCTTTTTTAAAGAACAAGTAAACTCAAATGACATTATAACAGTTAGATTTCCCCCTTACCTCTTTAAGATATATTCAATCTTTTTGAACAGTGTGTCTTTGTTGAAATATATTGTGATTTTTTTATTTCATATGACCTAGTAAAGTTTTGAAAATCTCAGCTTATTATACCTCTTGCAGGTTGTCATTGTAATAAAACCCAGAAAAATACATTTCAGCAATGGCACTTGGGAACGATTGCTACTGTATCATAAAAAGAGAAAAGGATACAACAGAAAATACCTGTTAAAATCTGAAGCTACTTTAAAATTGGATTAGGAGATATTTCTATTTAATTGTAACATTCTTTTCCATGCCAGTATAAGTTCACCGCTATGCCCCTCTACTATTCTTGGCAATAGCCTGAGGCAGAAACAGTGCTGTCCAGATACGTGGGAGCTGTGTGGCACAGGATGCCAACAGCCTGCCCAGGCTTGCCCATGAAAGGGGCTCTGTGTTCAAACTGCAAAGAATACATTGTGAACACAGACCCCCCTGTCAGTGTTAACACAGAACTACAACATTAGAAAACCCTATCATGTCTAGCACACACTTTGAATAAGCAGACTGCCAACCACCAGGTCTGAAGAATGCACTTCTCTACACCCAGAATTACAAAGTAATAGATTACTGTACAGTACCTTCAAATGAGTTAGGGTAGATGCATTATTCACATTGATACCTTATTTATAGGAAATGTAAATCTGTTATCGCTGCGTCCACCCAGGAAACATGCATTACTAACTGCCCTTCAGTACTACAGCATTTGAAGTTAACCTGTGTGTATGGATTGATTTATAAAAACAAGGAAATAACCATTAAGATGCACATCTCACTGCTTAATGATATCCCGAAGACTACAGGCAGGTTAATTACAAGAGATCCCTTTTGAATAGATGGAAAGCAAAATTATACCACAGCTGCAGACCAAGGAGAATTGCACTGAGCAATCAGTTAAATAGTAAGGCATCAATTTGCACAATTATTTAATTCAATTTTAATCTCTCCTATATTCTAGAAGAAGCCAAGTTATTGTAAGTGCACTGATGTGTTTCAAAGTCTGCATTTATACAGGAAAATCAACACAGTCAGTTATACAATTACCATTTTTATACAGTAAAATCGACACAGCCAGTTATACAATTTTTCTCTTGTCAACTACTACATGTTACCACCACACCAATGAATACTGTCTGAATACAAGCAGGTACTGTAGCAGTTAAACCATGTCACTTCCTGGCGCCTGGTTACCCGGTTTGGAATGTCACTATCAGGCGACCGGCCTACAGGTTCAGTCTGGACAACAGGGTCGCCCCGGAAACGCCCTCCCTTAGCGCACAATGGGAGCAATAAACTTCGAATCCGTTTGCTGCTTTTCAGTTGAAGTTTGGTGCCGACTGCTGTGGTAGACAGAGAGAAAAGACCAACACCATGTTTTTCTCATGTCAGAAATGAGGGGGTGTGGGGGTTGAATTTCAAATTTGAATCTCCAATCAAGCTGTTCACTTCGATTAACCATTTTGAAAACACAATCGGCAGAACTAAAGTGACAAGAACTTGTTTTGTACAACCTTTTGTGAACTACTTTAATGGCAATACAGTTTTGGCCCTACAGTAGTAGTGTAACAGTTTTGTATTAAGGACCCTGGTATTGGAAGCACAATGGAACAACTCAAGCCACGTAGTGTTGAGGTTTGGGGCATGCCCATTTCAAAACGGGGTAGAACGTTTTTCTTTTTTTTTTTTAAACAAAACTAACAGATAAAAGCAAATTACATATTTTATACAGCATTATCAAAAGCTGAATCAAGGAAAACATCCTGCATTAAAGCCAGTGATATATTTAACTTTCATGTGAAGACTGTCGGTTGACCCTCCCCATGCTAAACGTTCTGTTCATCTGATAGGAACATTTCATTCGCATAACACATGGTATAAAGTATAAAGACCACCTCACAATGAAGGCCACTTTTCTGCAGTGCTGATTCCTTCTAATGACAGCGATGTCAAGTCAAAGCAGTTAGAAATGAAAGCAGTGTCTTAGGCAGTGTGATGAGTTCTTGCTGTGAAAATCCTGGCTCAAGGCTTTGTTGCAAGTCTTGAGCACAATGTAAACAGAGTAATGGGGAAATAAATGTAAATCAAAGATGAGAAAGCCACATAGCCGAGACACTATGGGGAAGCCAGGGAGCAGCTTTAACAGCAACTTCGAATCACGTGTATCTGCAGGGGTGTAGAGATACATGGTGTTACTTTCTTTACATGATCATATAGTAATAGAGGCACGTATTGTTTATATTGTAATTCTGGATAAAAAGCTCACTGTAGTTCACCAAGTGCTTCTTGAATGAAGAATGAGTGTGTTTTATTGTATGAAATGAGTTTAACAAAACAGTCCTTCATGAAATGATCATTTGATCGTATTATGCATCAAACAAGTAGACCATCAGGACCATCGCATTTATTGTGATTCATATTGTATCATGACTGAAGATAGTTAAAGCAGTTGAAGATTAGTGCTAATCCAGGGCTTCATTGTTGAGTTGTTTAATAGTTAAACTCAATACAGAAGGTTTCCTGGTGCAGTAACGCTTCCAATACGGTTGTGTAAAAACTGTAAACTCTCATTCCTTGAACCCTCAATGCCCTCTTCAATGATAAGCACCCTTTCAAAAGAATAGCAAGAGCTGCAATCTGGATTAAACACGGCTAACAAGAATGTATCCAAGTACTACTTCTAGACAGACACAGTTTAGCTGAAGAGACTTGCCTTAAGCACCACTTCCCAGCTGCATTCCTAGTATCATGGAATGGGGGTGATTCTCAGGGTCCACAGTAACGATGGTATTCTTTCACATGTCATCCGATTCAAACTGGTACTTAATACAGTGTGGTGTCTCTTGTTATTGTCATGCTATAAAAATGTACCAGAAATATATCTTCTTTCATATTTGAACTTGCTGGAAGTAAATTCTATAAAGAAATGCACAACACTTACAGTCCATCATTTGCATTTTAAACATTCGATTTCTAAAAAGTAAGAATCTCTAAAACACATACCTGCTATATAAGATCTTACATCTTCCACTGATACAGATTGCAACTGGGCTGAAAAACACACCTCCGTTCAGTCTGAGCTGGAACGCAATGTTCATGCCCACATTAAGGGGTTAGTTTTGATAATCTGCTGGTCTTTAGTGGTGATTTCCATGGCAATGCTCATATTGTCTATCCAGCTGCTAGCCAGGGTGAGGGCACCGCTCCAAATCACTCTGGCATTCTGAAGTGTGCGACAAAGGTTTCAATAACAGCAACACAAACCACCTCATTATCATTTCAAATGTAAAGTTCTGGTGGTTCACATGCTAATTTGGTCACTTATGCATTTCAAAAAACATACTGAATTGACTTTTTGTTTGTTTTTGAAGATAACTGATATATCCATGGTATGTAATGTGAGATAGTTTGATGCAGAACAACAGTAAAGTTGGAATAAAATAAAAAAAACAAAGAGAAGGACAATCAGGACAAAGAAAAGGACAAGACGTGTGCAGATTTGGTTATGAAGTGAGAAATGATTTCTGGTATAATACTGTGTTTATTCTGAATGGGTTAAAGTTTCTGGTTATTAGTTGTGCTATCAACTGTGGCTCCCTTTTCTTTCAGGGATGTCCAGTCTGCAGGGATACAGGAACTCAAAACTTGTACCACAGCTACAGGGAACAGGGGGTTTAGTTCAGGGCGTTTAGTTCAGGGCCTGTACTAAATAGCAAGTGCATGTAACCCAAGTGAGAAGGCTTTAAGGAAGCGTGAGTGCCAGCAGCTGAAAAAACCTTAAAGAAAATGTATACAAACTGGCCAGCAAACATGGTCTGGTTTCTCAGAGTACAGAGACATGTTAACTACTATGTAAGAATGTATTAAACGGCTACCCAGGAATCGGATCTTAGTGTTTGATAGAGACTGACTAAAATCGGTACAATAGGTGACAAAATCTGGTGTTTTATATTAAATGATTTCTAATGTGTCTTTTTTCAACGCATGCAACATTTTATATACATCACAGGATTTATTCCTACTGAAGGGGAAATGACACCTGAACACTGATTCTGCCAAGCATAAAGTCAAAAAAATACTGTGTCCATCTAAATGGCCTGACCAACAGAGCAAATGATTTGACCTCAGAGCTTGTGTCTGGGTGCAGCAGTCTGCTCTTTGTTTAGTTTTTAACCAAAGATATTCTATTAGAATTGCATGTAAGAGGTAAAACAAAGACTATTCTGTAGAATATTTTGTAAACGCTTGTATGAGGAAGTATGCCTAGGGAACAAAAAGTAAAGGAAGTGGAGGGACCCTTTTAAGGCTGCACCCTGGCACTGCGTGCTCCATCCAGTCTGCAGTATGAAATCTATTGATCAGTCGCTAATTTGAAGACATTTTGGTTTACAGTATTTTCGTATGAAGCTGACACCAATTATTTGTTACCCTGTGCCTTTTAATATTTTGGTGGAAAACGCAAACTGAAAAATAATCAATGTACAATAATATGTAGATTTAGAAATAGTTGCTAAAGATTGTTAACTGCAGGAGATTCTGTTTTACATTAAAAACCCTTCATATTCACACTGTGCTTAGTGTCCGCGGCGATAGTCACTTCAGATCATGCAATTATTTCCAATACAAAACTGATGACTTTTTCTTTTTTCGTGACTGGCAGTAGCTGTGCATCGTTAAAAGGGTTGTCACAGTATCAGTAATTCTATTTCAATTATCCAGCTGGATTCCACATTGTATGGGCTGGGATTCCTTCAAAAAATATATAGAATGTTTCACATTCAAAACACTTAGGAATTTCTTATCGGACGTCCTATAGGACTTTTTGAAATGCAAGTTATATGAAATGCAAGTAATATCCATCGCCTTGCAAATCACTTCCCACACCCCTACAAATCCAGACACCTGCACGCTACTTTACAACAGATTACACTTTAGTTTAAAAACAAATACAACAACAAAAAACTGTACATTATAACAAAAAATATGTACAAATGTCGTTCTTAGCATTAGTATTTACTATATCGGGATAGGGTTACGAAAACACTAATTTTATTCTGTGCAACTTGCAAATTAATTTAAAGGAACATTTTGGTTCATAAACTAATCATTTAAACCAGCTTTAGCGGTTGTATGTGCAAACCAGATACCAATTCAGCAAATGTACGTCATGAGATACTATTTATTCTGCAAACGGGACACAGCACCAACTGAAAACTTTTAATTACACACATTCTTACATAATTTAACCGCAGTGCTAATGCGTTAAACATTGCCAAGATACATTTCCCAATAATTCAAATTCCCTACAGTTGAGAATAAAAACTGTACTTACTTTTTTTTAAAAAAACAAATTCTTAACTGCAATCTTGAGTTTAACTCCAGTTTCTCATGCTACTCCAACAACTCCTGCACGTTCGTTTGCGTGATTGACAGACCCCGGCTCAGGTCGCTTAGCAACCACCAAACGCCGGAGGTCTTCAGTCGCTCAGCAACCATGTACGCCGGAAGTGTCTGCTTTTCATGATTGGCGGATACAGAAGCAGCAGTTGTGAGCAAGGGTGCAGTGCAGAAACGTGAGGCGGGAGCTGGAGCGCCAGGGCTGTATGTTTACAACTAAAACTGGGGCGTCATCAACAGTACCTGCCCCACTTGGGTTTCACAGCAAAGGCTGGTTATAAAGATAATGCATTGATAAGCATGCTGCCTATATCATCCCTACAGGTACTACAGTTAGACTCACACAATGACCAGCACTTATGGGTTGCTGGTATTAAGCTGGGCATGTTGGTTCAAGAGCCTTGGTTCTCGTTTACTGTAAAATGCTCCTCTTTTCATTTGTTTGCATGAAACCTTGAAAAGCACTCCTTTAAGTAGGTTGCTATCTCACCCACCTATTACTGCAAGCAGTAGCTGGTGCAGACCTGTTTGCTGGAGTTATGTAGTGGCAAGCAGAAGAAGCCTGGCTTGTGTCCCTACAGTTTAGCTTTGGGGTTGTAAATAAACTATAGTATATAATCAGCAACAACTGTCTTTATGGTAGAGAATACACAGATTAATGCTAAACAATCAAAGAATAAACACTTTGGCACAGAGGTATTATATTTAATATAACTCCTTTGGTTAGTGCGTGTATAATTGTACCATGTTAAGTTTCCTATTTAGGTATCTATTTTCTAATGCATATGTTTTTCAGGGTTTTGGCAGGGCTGCATCATGAATCCCATTGAGTTAATAAGCATTTCTGTGAGGGGAGTATGTAACTGCCATTCTGCTGTTAGCACAGGGACTTTAAAAACTGACACAAACTACTTGTTGAGCAAGTTTCATATGTTCAGTGTTATTCACATTGACTTTGACCGAAGATGGCTGACATAATGTGGTCAAGTTTGATCACGAGGATCATACAGAACAATTAAGCGCTTTGTGGCAGTAATTTAAAAAGCTGATGTCACACTTCCAAAGCCTCATATCAAAGAGACCATTTGAGGTAGTGACTTTATTTTCAGGGTTTTATAAACATTATATAACCCATATCAATCGTACAGACCTTTTCAATATATTCATCTTCACAAACTATTCCGTCAGAGATCAGGAAAATTCAGTTCAGTGTAAAATGGAAATGTTGGGCACTGAAATTTTCAATGAAAATTAGATTTTTTTCCCTCCTAAAATATAATGAAGACAAATTACTTTCGCTTAGCAGGTGACATCAACAGTGCCAGTAAACAGCAGTGCTGCTGAACAAATAACTGCTACAGCAAAACCTGCTTACTCCTTGATAATATAATTCATCTCTTGTAGGAAGAGGATTCACAATACCACCTGCACAACCCTACACACAGGATATGCACACAGTTTATTTAACAGAGTAGTCAAGGATACCATTTGCACGTGGGGGATTTGCAAACTTACTAACACAATTCATAATTTGCAAGACGTTTAGGGTCTTTCAAAAAAGTGAACCTTTATGCATTGATCTTGTGTTTCTGTCTCAGTCTACATCCTGAACACAACTGCCTTCCAGAATCAAATCCTCTCAAATTAGAGAGGAGGGATGGAGACTCTCCCATTAGGGGTGGAATGGTTCATTGTCTATCGATGAATCGTGATACATTCTTTACATGAGATTTCATGTATCCTACAGTATGTATCATGATACAGGACCGAACGCACAACATCCATCACTGTAGCTCACTAAATGGTTCTTAAATGAGGAATATGTGTGTTTTATAGTTGGTATGAAAACATACTCTCCCTAGCTCATTTATTTTTTGTCTTTCAACAAAATCATCACATCATCAAATGATCACAGGACCTTATTATGCATCATAGTAGCGCATCACGACCATTGCATGCATCCTGATACATATCATATCTTAACCTACATATCGCGATACGTATCGTGAGATTAGTGTATCTTTACATCTCTCTCTCCCATGTCCAATAATGAATTTTAAACTGTTTTGTTTATGTATAAAATATAAAGTAAAGCACCCATTTTTGCACACTTTTAAGAACTACAATATGCTACATAGTCAACAAAACTATATATATATATATATATATATATATATATATATATATATATATATTTTAAAGAAGTTTGTATAAATTAAAGGAAACAAAATAATAC
The DNA here is from genome assembly GCA_030684275.1 of Acipenser oxyrinchus oxyrinchus. Classification (NCBI taxonomy): domain Eukaryota; kingdom Metazoa; phylum Chordata; class Actinopteri; order Acipenseriformes; family Acipenseridae; genus Acipenser; species Acipenser oxyrinchus. The sequence goes on along the minus strand of JAGXEW010002311.1, from coordinate 2,416 downwards.
AATAAAATATAAACCCCATTAGAAACTATTAAGAGGTTATTACTGATAGGGCAAACTACTAGTGAACACTTCCCGCTGGTCTGGAAATAGCATGAAAGTGATTCACCTGTTAATATGTCTCTCCTGTTTTCAAGTCTTCATGGATATGCACAGGCTACTGCTGCTTCTCCTTGAGTGAACCCTTTCATGCCCAAGGTGTGTACTAGACTTGCATCTTAATTCCAAACTAGATATGTGAAAAAAGATATTTGTTACATTTTAATAATTTGATTTGATCTTCACATTTGTACATTCTGGGCCATATTTACAAGCATGCTTGCCATATAGAAGGTTAATGCAAGTAGTTTCAAATGGAACTGATATATATATATATATATATATATATATATATATATATATATATATATATATATATATATATATATATATACAGTACTGTGCAAAAGTTTTAGGCAGGTGTGAAAAATGCTGTAAAGTAAGAATGCTTTCAAAAATAGACATGTTAATAGATTATATTTATCAATTAACTAAATGCAAAGTGCGTGAACAGAAGAAAAATCTAAATCAAATCCATATTTGGTGTGACCACCCTTTGCCTTCAAAACAGCATCAATTCTTCTAGGTACACTTGCACAAAGTCAGGGGATTTTGTAGGCATATAGTCAGGTGTATGATTAAACAATTATACCAAACAGGTGCTAATGATCATCAATTCAATATGTAGGTTGAAACACAATCATTAACTGAAACAGAAACAGCTGTGTAGGAGGAATAAAACTGGGTGAGGAACAGCCAAACTCAGCTAACAAGGTGAGGTTGCTGTAGACAGTTTACTGTCAAAAGTCATACACCATGGCAAGACTGAGCACAGCAACAAGACACAAGGTAGTTATACTGCATCAGCAAGGTCTCTCCCAGGCAGAAATTTCAAGGCAGACAGGGTTTCCAGATGTGCTGTCCAAGCTCTTTGAAGAAGCACAAAGAAACTGGCAACGTTGAGGACCGAGACGAGTGGTCGGCCAAGGAAACTTACAGCAGCAGATGAAAGACACATCATGCTTACTTCCTCGCAATCGGAAGATGTCCAGCAGTGCCATCAGCTCAGAACTGGCAGAAAACAGTGGGACCCTGGTACACCCTTCTACTGTCCGGAGAAGTCTGGTCAGAAGTGGCCTTCATGGAAGACTTGCGGCCAAAAAGCCATACCTCCGACGTGGAAACAAGGCCAAGCGACTCAACTATGCACGAAAACACAGGAACTGGGGTGCAGAAGAATGGCAGCAGGTGCTCTGGACTGATGAGTCAAAATTTGAAATATTTGACTGTAGCAGAAGGCAGTTTGTTCACCAAGGGCTGGAGAGCGCATACCTAATGAGTGTCTGCAGGCAACAGTGAAGCATGGTGGAGGTTCCTTGCAAGTTTGGGGCTGCATTTCTGCAAATGGAGTTGGGGATTTGGTCAGAATTAATGGTCTCCTCAATGCTGAGAAGTACAGGAAGATACTTATCCATCATGCAATACCATCAGGGAGGCATCTGATTGGCCCCAAATTTATTCTGCAGCATGACAACAACCCCAAACATACAGCTTAAAGTCATTAAGAACTATCTTCAGCGTAAGAAGAACAAGGAGTCCTGGAAGTGATGGTATGGCCCCACAGAGCCCTGATCTCAACATCATCGAAGTCTGTCTAGGATTACATGAAGAGAGAGAAGCAACTGAGGCTGCCTAAATCCACAGAAGAACTGTGGTTAGTTCTCCAAGATGTTTGGGCCAACCTACCTGCCAAGTTCCTTCAAAACTGTGTGCAAGTGTACCTAGAAGAATTGATGCTTGATGCTGTTTTGAAGGCAAAGGGTGGTCACACCAAATATGGATTTGATTTAGATTTTTCTTCTGTTCACTCACTTTGCATTTAGTTAATTGATAAATATAATCTATTAACATGTCTATTTTTGAAAGCATTCTTACTTTACAGCATTTTTTCACACCTGCCTAAAACTTTTGCACAGTACTGTATATATATATATATATATATATATATATATATATATATATATATATATATATATATATGTTTTGTTTTCATTATTATTTGTATATTGAGAGTTGCTCTTCAATTCTAGTTTTCTGCTATATATAGGCTAGATTAGTCAATGTGCCATCTACTGTTCTGTCACTTTGGCTCAATTTGCTTTTCCATTGCTGGCAATACACAATGCTCAATGGTGCTGGCGCTTACTAATATATAAAGACCCTGATCTTTATATTGCATGCAGCAGGCTACTAGAACACAAGAGCAACTCCTGAACTCAAGGTCAATGATACCTTAACACAGGCTTATTAATATATATATATATATATTCAAGTTTCAAACCCCATTTGAAATTTGTTGAACAAACTGCCACCTAGCGAG
>JAGXEW010002310.1:0-11890 GCA_030684275.1 Acipenser oxyrinchus oxyrinchus | reverse complement strand
GCGGGCACAAGTTGATGAAACTAAACAGAAACAGAAAGCGCTGAAGAAGCAGGCTGAGACTTGTACAGGTGAATGTTGAAGTGGATATGAGTCTGCAGCTGATATCAACTTAGAAATATACATGGTGCCGTTTGATTAGCTCAAAAACTCCAGTGTGTTAAAATATGGTCTAATATACTTATTAGATATTTGCATGGCATGTCAAGTAGTACTTTACAATAAGAAGGAAAGTGTTAAATTGATGTCTATAATTGTTATTAGAGTTTCATGCAGTTTTGCATTGGTCTTATACCCCACGCCTCTAGTATTCGTTGTGTAGCATTTACCTTTAGTCAGAGATAATACGTGTATCACCACTTGTTCCAGGACTCCGGGTGACCCTGGGGTATGCAGGGTAGGTGCAATCCAGGGCTATCCCCGCTCTGTAAAACACTGATCACATCCAGTGTCTTTACCCCTGTGTGGAGGTTCCTCAGATCACCCCTTCGGTAGCTAAACCACTGTTATTAAACTGGAGGCTCATTTAGGCTGATTTGCGTTCATTCAAAAAGGTCAATAAGGTTGGCCAATGGGAGGTTTACTGTCATGGGGTTTAAAATATCCCTTGTTATCAGGTGACGTGTGAAAGTTTCTATTTTCGTTGTGGGAGCGCTGTGTAAAAGGTTCATATTTGTTGTTAAACTGAGATTGGAAAGTCAGTTTGTGTTTCTCTGTAAAGGTCAGGCCAGGTAAGCAGCATGAATCACACTCGAGATATATATATTATTATTTGTTTATTTAGCAGACGCCTTTATCCAAGGCGACTTACAGAGACTAGGGTGTGTGAACTATGCATCAGCTGCAGAGTCACTTACAGTTACATCTCACCCGAAAGACGGAGCACAAGGAGGTTAAGTGACTTGCTCAGGGTCACACAATGAGTCAGTGGCTGAGGTGGGATTTGAACCGGGACCTCCTGATTACAAGCCCTTTTCTTTAACCACTGGACCACAGCCTCCATATATATATATATATATATATATATATATAATCATACTTTACTGCCGTTTCTTCTCAAACTTCATAAATACACAAGTAAACACTCCTGCTTCTGAGATAGCGTGTGTGCTAAAGTTGTTGCTTAAACTATCACAAAGCGACCAAAGGGTGGCAGTCATTTTCTAGAATTTAGAAAGATAATGCGTGAACACACAGGGAATGATCATAACATAACTCTCTTCATTTGAGAAGAGCCCATCTTGAACTCAAGCAGTGCTCCATTTTATGTGATACTAAATATACATTTTGATTTGGTGATGATAATATTATTATTATTAGTAGTAGTAGTAGTAGTATTTTAAATGGTAAACTTTAAAGAGTGGTGTTCTGATACATGACGTTTCAGGTTGGAGTTCAACATCACATCCAGGACTCTGTTCACTTTGACTATTTTGTTAAGAGCTGTTTATCTAAAGATTACTTAAAAGCAGGTTTGCAGTTCACGACCCCCTTTTAAATGAGTATAGATGAGAAGTTAATTCTGATTTATAAAATTAACGATTCAACAAGTTCTGTGTATACCCACCACCCCCCACACACACCCACCCCACACACCCAGACACACACTCACATCAGTAAGAGTCAACCCTGATGAAACAGGTTCAGCCTTTTTAAATTTTTAAATAGTTTTTTTTTTTTTTTTTTTAATTGTAAAGCTATACACAAATAAAACGTTACACACTCAAAAGATATCATTTTTAAAACAGGGACACATTAACTGTTACGATCTTTGACACCCAGCAGATGAGCCACGTTTTCACACAGTCACTGCAACAGGAGAGCTGCATGGCCCTGATCAGCTGAATCTCTCAGTAGTGAGTGGCGAAGGCGCTGACATCACAATGCAGGTGGCGTCTGTCCAAAGCTCTAGTTGTGACTGCTTTGGGAAGTGATGCATCAAGACAATCTTCTGATTCTGCATTAGAGCTTGGGGCTGTCATAAGAGTAGAAAAGGACAATACCAAGATTGTCTCCCCTGGAAACTGGCTGCCAGCCCGACCAATGGGATTGTGCAAACTAGCAAGCATTCACAACTAAGTGCAATCATTTTTTTTTTTTTTAAGGTGATCTTTTTAAACGGTTGTGCTGGGGGGTGCCAACCACGTTATAGAGCTCCTTAGCTTAGGGAATGCATCAAGTATTTTAATACACAAACAATAACTTTAAAAAAAACAAGAAAAACAAATTGTCATAAACTTAAGGATAATCAGTGGTTCTGTAATTCTGCTTTTATAGATCAGGTCCTTAGTGTAGAATCACTGCAACAGGAGAGCTGCATGGCCCTATGGCCCTGATCGGCTGAATCTCTCAGAATAGGACAATATCAAGATTAGCTCCCCTGGAAACTGGCTGCCAGCAATGCCAATGGGATTGTGCAAACTAGCAAGCATTCACAGGTAAGTGCAATTCATTATTTTTTGAAGAAAGGTGGTCTTTAACGGTTGTGCTGGGGGATGCCAGCCACGTTATATAACCCCTTAGCTTAGGGAATGCAGCAAGTATTTTAATACACAAATAATAACTTAAAAGAAACAACAAAACAAAATTGTCATAAACTTGTATATATATATATATATATTATTTTTGTGGGGGGGGGGGGGTTGTTTACAGTATGTTATGTAAATGCTAAACAATTAAGTCATACGCAGCTCCACAGTTACTGTATTAAGGATAACCAGTAGTACTGTAATTATGCTGTTATAGATCAGGTCCATGGTGTAATTAAAAGATGATAAGCATCTCTGGAAGGCACTGGACGCAGCGCTGCACTTAGCCTCCTCTCAGACGCAGGTTCAAGGTGATGGTAGTATTGGGGCTGATGTTGTAATCCTCCAATTTCCTGCCGTCTTGAAGCGTCTTGGATTGACAGACGAGCACCTGTTGATCCGGTGGAACCTTTTCCACCCGATAAACCTTCTGCCGGAACTCGGTGACCGTCTCCCCCGGGAAGATCTCGTATGTATGCGTCTTGCCCTTGTCGTTCCGCAAGAAGACTTGCATGGACTTGGGCTCGGTGACCAGGACCAGCACGGTGTCTCCGTGCTCCAGCCCGCACTCGGTCAGCCGCCTCCCCTCGTCTTCCAGCTCTTTGCGCCCGTTCTTCTGCATCGCCAGTTTCTGCCGGAACGCTGGAACACTGACCCGACGCTCGATCTCCTGCTTCAGCTGCGCCACTGTGGCGCTGGGATCCATTTCCATGGGGTAACAAGTTCCCGTCAAGGTCGTTACAGTAATCTGCATCTTCACTTCGAGGATAAGCGCTGGGGATGGGAGAGAAAGAGAATGAAGATGCGTTCATTATTTAGATGTGCGGAACTATACGGTGATGAGTGCCTATCGTTTTATTGTGCTGGAGGCTACGTTTATTTTAAGTGTTTTCAGTTCAGGAGAAAATATGTTTACTACTACACTAGCCTGCTTCCAAGTCTCTCAGATCGAATCCCTATTCCATTCCGCCTCCCAGTCCCTGAGCTCTAACCAATAAGCCACTCCGCCTCCCAGACCGTTATGTCTACGCAATAAGTCACACTGCTTCCCAGTCCCTCAGCTCTAAGCACTAAGCCAAACAGCACCTCAGCCTCTCTTCTGTAAAATCTAAAGGAAGAGCGCACAGGACCGCGCTGCCTCCGCTATAGTGACTCCCGGACTGTATTACATGTTCTATTCGGATTTAGGGACACTAGTAATTGAAAAAGATTTTGATTTTAGAGTTTAACCCGATAAAAAACGATTCAACCCAAAAATATAGCTATTAGTATTATAACTTATTTAATGTGTAACTGTTATAGAACAAAGTTGCTTCATAGAGAGATATATTACAGGTAATTAGATCATCATTCAAAATACGTGAACCATATTACAGCACATTCAAATCTCATTGTAATTATAACTAATATTGTGATATTTTGAAATAAATGTAATGGTGTAGTATAGGCTACTTTTAGACACATCTAATCTTTTAGTGCACATGCCCAATAATGCCTTTCCAGTTTGTTAACTCTAAGGTGTTACAATACATACTTTAAGAATATTAAATAATAATAATAATAATAATAATAATAATAATAATAATAATAATAATAATAATAATAATAATAATAATCTCATTTAATAAAGGTAATACAAAATATCACACTGCATACCTTAGACGGTTCTGTCTCTCGTGCGGTAATGTAATATTGACGGCGGGTTGTATTTTTCTCTCTCTTAGTTTTTCTACTCCCAGTTTAGTACAGGTGCGCTGCTTCAGGTCCTTCTCTCTGCATTGTCCGCTATTCGCTTCTCTCTCTCTGTTTTGAACAGTTGATTTCCTCTTAGCTCCGCCCTCTTGTTTGCATCACGTGCTGGAAGATTCGGTTTTCAAACGCTGCAAAGGCTTTCGGTTTCCAATTCCCCGGCCGCTCTGGGTCCGGTCTGGGATAACATTATCAGACCTGTTTGTTTCACAGTTTCGTTGCAATTAACATCAACACCATAATGCATAATGATACTGCACAGTGGAAATGACGCAGAAGATAGCTGAGGTTTTCAAACACTCTATTTCAGCTTTACTTTTTAGTTGTATTATTATTTTTTATTTTTTTCATTACATGTATACATTTAACTATACACACGATTTAAGCCAGTATTGTCTTGTTGTAAAAGTCAGTCCTTGTAAGGTCTATCTATCTATCTATCTATCTATCTATCTATCTATCTATCTGTCTATCTGTCTATCTGTCTATCTATCTATCTATCTGTCTATCTATCTATCTGTCTATCTGTCTATCTATCTATCTATCTATCTATCTGTCTATTTATCTATCTGTCTATCTGTCTATCTATCTATACAGCTTCCAGTACTGCTTTGCAGATTGTGGATACCATGGATTTTAGGGTTTGACTGTAGTCTGACACTGTCGTCATGTTTGTTGTTGTTATATTAGTTTGTATTAGTCTAGATACTAAATGAATAATGTACATGAGGTGAGTATCTGCTCCCGGGACAGTGTGCTCATGAGTTCTGGATGAAAGTAAACCGGGTGGTTCTTCTGAGCCTGATTAGCCACAGTGTATAGGTAACCAGCTCAGGTGAGTCTTATTAAACCAGGAATTTCCCTGCTTATACAGAAGCTCTCAGGGCACCTGACACAGTCCACAGGTTTTTTTTTCTTTTAGTTTTACTGTCTATGATGATTTGAAGTTGTTTTAGGTTTTACTTTAATTAAGTTGAGTTCTTTCTTCATTAACCAGAATGAGAAGCCAGATTAGTATCATCATCTCAAGGGCGTTCTGGAATACAGCAAAAGCACACAATTCAGACCAGCGACAAGCACAGCCAATCACACGCCAGCACAGAGAGGAAATGCAAAAGAGCAAGAGGGGAATTCCTGACGGAGCCGTCACAAATACCAGCAGATACCTGCTGAGCAGAGGATGACGTCATCATCATCAATACATTGAAAGCGATTCAAACACAAGAAGTGAACGGAAACAGAAAGTGCTGAAGAAGCACAACACGAAGTACAAGCTGAGACTTGTAGAGGTGAATGATGAAGTGAATATGAGTCTGCAGCTGATGTCATATATATATATATATATATATATATATATATATATATATATATATATATATATATATATATATATATATATATATATATATATATATATATAATAGGGTGAGGAGTGCCGTTTTATAGACTCAAAAACACACTCCAGGGTGTTCAATACTTTCTTATGAGATATTTACATGGCATATCAAGTTGTACCGTTCAGTATAATGTGTCCTGGGGTATGCAGGGTAGGTGCTTAAAGCAATCAGGGCTATCCCAGCTCTGTAAAACGGTATTCAACTCCAGTGTTTTTACCTCTGTGTGGAGGTTCATCAGATCCCCCCTTAGTTGCCTAAACCTCTGTTATTAAAGAGGCTCATTTAGGCTGATCTGCGCTCACCGATGTTTCAGCTTTGAGTGGACATCTTACTTTACTGCCGTTTCTTCTCAAACTTCATAAATACACAAGTAAACACTCCTGCTTCTGAGATAGCGTGTGTGCTAAAGTTGTGGCTTAAACTACCACAAAGTGTAAGTAATTGAGAAAGATAATGCGTGAACACACAGGGAATGATCATAACATAACTCTCTTCATTTGAGAAGAGCCCATCTTGAACTCAAGCAGTGCTCCATTTTATGTGATACTAAATATACATTTTGATTTGGTGATGATAATATTATTAGTAGTAGTAGTAGTAGTAGTTGTATTTTAAATGGTAAACTTTAAAGAGTGGTGTTCTGATACATGACGTTTCAGGTTGTAATTCAATATTACATCCAGGGCTCTGTTCACTTTGACTATTTTGTTAAGAGCTGTTTATCTAAAGATTACTTAAAAGCAGGTTTGCAGTTCATGACCCCTTTTCAACGTAGGATAGATGAGAAGTTCATTCTGATTTATTAAATTAACCATTCAACAAGTTCTGTGTATAGCCCCATCCCTCCACCCTCACCCTCACCCTCACCCCATCCCCACCCTCACCCTCACCCGCACCCCATCCCCACCCCCAGCCCCGACCCCCAGACACACACTCACATGTTCAGTAAGAGTCAACCTTGATGAAACAGATTCACTCTTTTTTTTTTAATAAATTTTTATTTCATTGCAAATCTATACAAAAATAAAACGTTATACACACAAAAGATATCATTTTTAAAACAGGGACACATTAGCTGTTACAGACAGGTGTTACAATCCTTGACACCCAGCAGATGCACCACATTTTCACAGAATCACTGCAACAGGAGAGCTGCATGGACCTGATCGGCTGAATCTCTCAGAAAAGGACAATACCAAGATTAGCTCCCCTGGAAACTGGCTGCCAGCCCGGCCAATGGGATTGTGCAAACTAGCAAGCATTCACAGGTAAGTGCAATTCATTATTTTTGAAGAAAGGTGGTCTTTAACGGTTGTGCTGGGGATGCCAGCCACGTTATATAACTCCTTAGCTTAGGGAATGCAGCAAGTATTTTAATACACAAATAATAACTTAAAAGAAACAAGCAAAACAAAATTGTCATAAACTTAAGGATAATCAGTAGTTCTGTAATTATGCTTTTATAGATCAGGTCCTTAGTGTAATTCAAAGATGATAAGCATCTCTGGAAGGCACTGGACGCAGCGCTGCACTTAGCCTCCTCTCAGACGCAGGTTCAAGGTGATGGTAGTATTGGGGCCTGATGTTGTAATCCTCCAATTTCCTGCCGTCTTGAAGCGGCTTGGATTCATAGAGGAGCACCTGTTGATCCGGTGGAACCTTTTCCACCCGATAAACCTTCTGCCGGAACTCGGTGACCGTCTCCCCGGGAAGATCTCGTATGTATGCGTCTTGTTCTTGTCGTTCCGCAAGAAGACTTGCATGGACTCGGGCTCGGTGACCAGGACCAGCACGGTGTCTCCGTGCTCCAGCCCGCACTCGGTCAGCCGCCTCCCCTCGTCTTCCAGCTCTTTGCGCCCGTTCTTCTGCATCGCCAGTTTCTGCCGGAACGCTGGAACACTGACCCGACGCTCGATCTCCTGCTTCAGCTGCGCCACTGTGGCGCTGGGATCCATTTCCATGGGGTAACAAGTCCCCGTCAAGGTCGTTACAGTAATCTGCATCTTCACTTCGAGGATAAGCGCTGGGGATCGGAGAGAAAGAGAATGAAGATGCGTTCATTATTTAGATGTGCGGAACTATAGGGTGATGAGTGCCTATCGTTTTATTTTGCTGGAGGCTACGTTTATTTTAAGTTTTTTCACTTCAGGAGAAAATATGTTTACTACTACACTAGCCTGCCTCCCAGTCTCTCAGATCGAATCCCTATTCCATTCCGCCTCCCAGTCCCTCAGCTCTAACCAATAAGAGCCAGTCCGCGTAATAAGTCACACTGCTTCCCAGTCCCTCAGTTCTAACCAATAAGCCACTCCGCCTCCCAGACCGTTATGTCTACGCAATAAGTCACACTGCTTCCCAGTCCCTCAGCTCTAAGCACTAAGCCAAACAGCACCTCAGCCTCTCTTCTGTAAAATCTAAAGGAAGAGCGCACAGGACCGCGCTGCCTCCGCTATAGTGACTCCCGGACTGTATTACATGTTCTATTCGGATTTAGGGACACTAGTAATTGACAAAGATTTTGATTTTAGAGTTTAACCCGATAAGAAAACGATTCAACCCAAAAATATAGCTATTAGTATTATAACTTATTTAATGTGTAACTATTATAGAACAAAGTTGCTTCATAGATAGATATATTACAAGTAATTACATCATCATTCAAAATATGTGAACCATATTACAGCACATTCAAATCGTATTGTAATTATAACTAATACTGTGATATTTTGAAATAAATGTAATGGTGTAGTATAGGCTACTTTTAGACACATCTAATCTTTTAGTGCACATGCCCAATAATGCCTTTCCAGTTTGTTAACTCTAAGGTGTTACAATACATACTTTAAGAATATAAAATAATAATAATAATAATAATAATCTCATTTAATAAAGGTAATACAAAATATCACACTGCATACCTTAGTCGGTTCTGTCTCTCGTGCGGTAATGTAATATTGACGGCGGGTTGTATTTTTCTCTCTCTTAGTTTTTCTACTCCCAGTTTAGTACAGGTGCGCTGCTTCAGGTCCTTCTCTCTGCATTGTCTGCTATTCGCTTCTCTCTCTGTTTTGAACAGTTGATTTCCTCTTAGCTCCGCCCTCTTGTTTGCATCACGTGCTGGAAGATTCGGTTTTCAAACGCTGCAAAGGCTTTCGGTTTCCAATTCCCCGGCCGCTCTGGGTCCGGTCTGGGATAACATTATCAGACCTGTTTGTTTCACAGTTTCATTGCAATTAACATCAACACCATAACGCATAATGATACTGCACAGTGGAAATGACGCAGAAGATAGCTGAGGTTTTCAAACACTCTATTTCAGCTTTACTTTTTAGTTTTATTATTATTTTTTATACTTTTCATTACATGTATACATTTAACTATACACACGATTTAAGCCAGTATTGTCTTGTTGTAAAAGTCAGTCCTTGTAAGGTCTATCTATCTATCTATCTATCTATCTATCTATCTATCTGTCTATCTATCTATCTGTCTATCTGTCTATCTATCTATACAGCTTCCAGTACTGCTTTGCAGATTGTGGATACCATGGATTTCAGGGTTTGGCTGTAGTCTGACGCTGTCGTCATGTTTGTTGTTGTTATATCAGTTTGTATTAGTCTAGATACTAAATGAATAATGTACATGAGGTGAGTATCTGCTCCCGGGACAGTGTGCTCATGAGTTCTGGATGAAAGTAAACCGGGTGGTTCATCTGAGCCTGATTAGACACAGTGTATAGGTAACCAGCTCAGGTGAGTCTTATTAAACCAGGAATTTCCCTGCTTATACAGAAGCTCTCAGGGCACCTGACACAGTCCACAGGTTTTTTTTTTCTTTTAGTTTTACTGTCTATGATGATTTGAAGTTGTTTTAGGTTTTACTTTAATTAAGTTGAGTTCTTTCTTCATTAACCAGAATGAGAAGCCAGATTAGTATCATCATCTCAAGGGCGTTCTGGAATACAGCAAAAGCACACAATTCAGACCAGCGACAAGCACAGCCAATCACACGCCAGCACAGAGAGGAAATGCAAAGAGCAAGAGGGGAATTCCTGATGGAGCCGTCACAAATACCAGCAGATACCTGCTGAGCAGAGGATGACGTCATCATCATCAATACATTGAAAGCGATTCAAACACAAGAAGTGAACGGAAACAGAAAGTGCTGAAGAAGCACAACACGAAGTACAAGCTGAGACTTGTAGAGGTGAATGATGAAGTGAATATGAGTCTGCAGCTGATGTCATATATATATATATATATATATATATGTAAAAGATCCGCCTCTTCCGCGGTTCGTTGCCCCTTTAAAACACTGACCCAGCACGCAAATGGATTTTTGAAAGCGCGGTTGCGCTATTTTTAATGAAACACAAAAACAAAATAAACAAAACAAACACCTAGCTCTTCTTTGAGCAATAACTAAAACAAAACAGGAACCTAAATTAAATAACAGGACAGCTAAGCTGTTTACCTGTATCAAAATAAACAAAACAACACACACCAAAAGGCTTACACTACCTTTTCCTTTTTCTGTTTACGGCTGTACCCACACACCAGCACAGTCGGGCTTCTACACACATCAGCAGCCGCCCCGAGCAGACTGACTGCTCTCCTTTAATGGGCACCTGGCTCCAATTTTCAATAGTAGCCAGGTGCCGGTACTGATCAATAATAAAACAATAAAACAATTAAACAAAACAAACAATTAACAAAACCAAACCAAAATGTGCCGTACGCACATGTTTTCCTCTAGGGAGGAATTAACCCCTCCCTGCTGTCTCACACATCCCCCCATGTCTTTTCAAGACATCGGCCATACAACGGCCACCTCCCTCCACCCTTAAAAGACCACCCACCCTCAAGTCCAGAAATGTCAATTTTCGCCCTCTTCCACGGGCGGGCTTGAGGGTGGGTTGGTCCTCCGGCGTTTCCAGGGAGGGACCCAAGACCGGCGAGGAGGGACCCAGACGGCTTGTCCAGGGCGACCACAGCGCAGACCGGTGACCGGGAGCCAGGACTGACAGGCAGAGGCGTGCGCCTGTGGACCTGCGCAGCGACCTCTGGAATCCCAGGTGGAGCGCAGCACTAGGCAAGGGGAGCGGAGCAATCAGCAGGGGAACGCTAGTGACCTCTGCCCTTGCGTAGCGACGTCTGCCTCTTGCGCAGCGACGTCTGGGATTCCAGGGGAGGGAGGCGGGACCAGGCAAGCGACTGTGCCTGGCTGTACTGCGACCTGGGAGCAAGGTCCAGCGCAGGGAGATCTGGGCATTCCGGCCAGGTGTCCACGATGACGGGACTGGGGACCTCCCTCGGCAACGCCGGACTCACTTGCACGGATGATGGTTTTAGAAGAGGCGGCTCCTCCCTCTGGGCTCTGGTAACAGCAGCTCCATCCCCTCTGGCTCTCGGGACGGTAGCTCCATCCCTCTGGCTCTCGGGACGGTAGCTCCATCCCCTCTGGCTCTCGGGACGGCAGCTCCACCCCTCTGGCTCTCGGGACGGCAGCTCCCACTTTTGTAGCAGCAGCTCCAGTTCGGTTGGCTCCCGCCCGGTATTATCCACGGGGCCAACCCCAGCTCTTGTGTCTGCCTCTCCATCTTCTTTGTCTGCTCCTCCTGAGCAGCGGTATTCTTATTAAGCCTCTCTATTAACTCTTTAAAATCCATTTTGGGTCTCCAGGGCGCCCACACTCGCTGCCACCATATGTAAAAGATCCGCCTCTTCCGCGGTTCGTTGCCCCTTTAAAACACTGACCCAGCACGCAAATGGATTTTTTTGAAAGCGCGGTTGCGCTTATTTTTAATGAAACACAAAACAAAATAAACAAAACAAACACCTAGCTCTTCTTTGAGCAATAACTAAAACAAAACAGGAACCTAAATTAAATAACAGGACAGCTAAGCTGTTTACCTGTATCAAAATAAACAAAACAACACACACCAAAAAGGCTTACACTACCTTTCCTTTTTCTGTTTACGGCTGTACCCACACACCAGCACAGTCGGGCTTCTACACACATCAGCAGCCGCCCTGAGCAGACTGACTGCTCTCCTTTAAACCGGGCACCTGGCTCCAATTTTCAATAGTAGCCAGGTGCCGGTACTGATCAATAATAAAACAATAAAACAATTAAACAAAACAATCAAACAATTAACAAAACCAAACCAAAATGTGCCGTACGCACATGTTTTCCTCTAGGAGGAATTAACCCTCCCTG
>JAGXEW010002309.1:0-11869 GCA_030684275.1 Acipenser oxyrinchus oxyrinchus | reverse complement strand
CGGTGGGGAAGAGTTGCAGTACAGCAGTGACATAAGAACATAAGAACATAAAGTTTACAAACGAGAGGAGGCCATTCAGCTCATTTTGCTCATTTGGTTGTTAGTAGCTTATTGATCCCAGAATCTCATCAAGCAGCTTCTTGAAGGATCCCAGGGTGTCAGCTTCAACAACATTACTGGGGAGTTGGTTCCAGACCCTCACAATTCTCTGTGTAAAAAAGTGCCTCCTATTTTCTGCTCTGAATGCCCCTTTATCTAATCTCCATTTGTGACCCCTAGTCCTTGTTTCTTTTTTCAGGTCAAAAAAGTCCCCTGGGTCGACATTGTCTATACCTTTTAGGATTTTGAATATTTGAATCAGATCACCACGTACTCTTCTTTGTTCAAGACTGAATAGAGTCAATTCTTTTAGCCTGTCTGCATACGACATGCCTTTTAAACCAGGGATAATTCTGGTTGCTCTTCTTTGCACTCTTTCTAGAGCAGCAATATCCTTTTTGTAATGAGGTGAACAGAACTGAACACAATATTCTAAGTGAGGTCTTACTAATGGTCTTACATTATTTCCTTGATTTAAATTCAACACTTCTCACAATATATCCGATCATCTTGTTGGCCTTTTTTATAGCTTTCCCTAGATGAAGACATTTCTGAGTCAACATAAACTCCTAGGTCTTTTTCATAGATTCCTTCTTCAATTTCAGTATCTCCCATATGATATTTATAATGCACATTTTTATTGCCTGTGTGCAGTACTTTACACTTTTCTCTATTAAATGTCATTTGCCATGTGTCTGTCCAGTTCTGAATGCTGTCTAGATCATTTTGAATGACCTTTGCTGCTGCAACAGTGTTTGCCACTCCTCCTATTTTTGTGTCGCCTGCAAATTTAACAAGTTTGCTTACTATACCAGAATCTAAATAATTAATGTAGATTAGGAATAGCAGAGGACCTAATACTGATCCCTGTGGTACACCACTGGTTACCTCGCTCCATTTAGAGGTTTCTCCTCTAATCAGTGCATTCTGTTTTCTACATGTTAACCACTCCCTAATCCATGTGCATGCATTTCCTTGAATCCCTACCATGCTCAGTTTGAGAATTAATCTTTTATGGGACTTTGTCAAAAGCTTTCTGGAAATTTACATAAACCATGTTGTATCCTTTGCAATTATCCATTGTCGATGTTGCATCCTCAAAAAATCAAGCAGGTTAGTTAGACATGATCTCCCTTTCCTAAAACCATGCTGACTGTCTCTCAGGATGTTGTTACCATATAGGTAATTTTCCATTTTGGATCTTATTATAGTTTCCATAAAGTTACATATAATAGAAGTCAGGCTTATTGGTCTGTAGTTACCTGGTTGGGTTTTGTCTCCCTTTTGTGGATCGGTATTACGCTTGCAATTTTCCAGTCTGTCGGTACAACCCCTGTGTCAAGAGACTGTTGCATGATCTTGGTTAGCGGTTTGTAAATAACTTCTTTCATTTCTTTGAGTACTATTGGGAGGATCTCATCCGCCCAGGGGATTTGTTTATTTTAATAGCTCCTAGTCCCTTTAACACTTCTGCCTCTGTTATGCCAAAGTTATTTAAAACTGGATAGGAACAGGTCAACATATGGGGCATGTTGTCTGTGTCCTCCTTTGTAAAAACCTGTGAAAAGTAATCATTTAATATATTTGCTATTTTTTTCTTCATCTATGATTTTGCCATTTGTGTCTCTTAGACATTTAACCTCCTCTTTGAATGTTCTCTTGCTGTTATAATTTTGGAAAAACATTTTGGAATTGGTTTTAGCCCCTTAGCAATATTGATTTCTATCTCTCTCTTGGCTTTTCTAACTTCCTTTTGACTTGTGTTTGCTGTTCCAAGTTCTCTTTCTTTTAGTTTTTGGTCCTTTTAAATGCTCTGTAAAGTGCCTTTTTTCGCTGAATATTTTTTTTATTGATCTATTAAACCATTTTGGCCATTTTGTTTTATATTTAGATTTGTCTACTTGTGGGATGTAATTGTTTTGTGCCTCTAGCAGTACATTTTTGAAAAACAGCTATCATTTTCTGTGGATGTTTCTCCATTTTACTCCAATCTACTTCTGTTAGTCTCTGTTTCATACCTTCATAGTTTGCTTTTCTAAAATTGTAAACCTTAGCTTTAGTCATTACTTTGGGGTTTTAAAAACACTTTGAATGAGACCATGTTGTGGTCTGAGTTTGCCCATGGCTCTATGACCTCTATTTTAGTTATTCTGTCTTCGTTATTTGAAAAGACTAAATCAAGGCATGCCTCCCTCTAGTCGGTGCCTTGACAAATTGCATTAGGAAGCAGTCATTTGTCATTTCCACCATTTCAGTTTCAGACGTCGTGCCCCCACCGGTTTTCCCATTTTATACGGGGAAGTTGAAATCCCCATTAGTATGGCTTCTCCTTTTCTACACGCATTTCAATGTCATTGTATAACAGATTATTTTGCTCAGCATCTGAATTTGGCGGTCTATAGCATGCTCCTATTATTATGCCTTTTGAATTTTTGTCCATTATTCTGACCCATATTGATTCAGAATTGTTTTCTTTGTCCAGATTTAACACCTGGGCTTCAAGACTATTTATTATGTATAGCACTACCCTCCACCTCTTATGTCCTGCCTGTCTTTCCTATACAGTGTGTACCCACTAATATTATATTCGTCTCCATCACTCTCAGACAACCACGTTTATGTAAAACCTATCACATCGTAGTTACTTGTTAGTGCAGTAACTCTAACATTTTGTTTCTGAGACTTCTAGCATTAAGATAAATGCATTTAATAGTTGTCTTACCTGAGTTGTTGCCTTTGATTTTATGTGGTCTCCCTTCTGTTTTTTTGTTTTCTCCCCCCTTCCTTTCTAGTTTAAATGCTTCTGAACCTCCTCAAGGATCCTTTCTCTGAGTAGAGACTGGCACTGCGCATTGAACGGTGTTGCAACTGGGATGGAGACTGGATGGACCAGGAAAGACTAACATTGGAGCTCCTGCAGAAAAATGGAAAAGCTGAATGATGAAAAGAATCGCCTGAGCAGGTATGAAAATAGCTGATACTATCTTGCCAGTGCTGAGCAGAGAACTGGCCTGCAGTGTAAGGAGCGAACAACAAAAAACAAACACAGACAAGGAAGCAGAAATAGTGCTGGGTTAAAGTAGAAAAGAGAGAGCGATAGACAGGAGGGGCAGCCAATAACATACGTGGAGCAGCGCTGGCCATGCCCTAATAAATGACGAGACGAGCGCTGCATTGTGTGATTGGCTGGAAATGCTGAATGAGGCTGAACTGGGATCAGCTTCCACCCGGAAGAGATCAGCGGATGCTTACCGGGCAGAACGCCATGGAGGGAAGGTAAGACTAGCTAAAGAAAAGGACTTAGGATAAGAAAAAAGCAGCGCAAAGCGGGAGAGAGCCCTCTACAGCATCCCCCGAATTACACCTAAAGACTAACCTTAATAATAATAATAATAATAATAATAATAATAATAATAATAAATGTAGTGTGGATCCATTATACTTACAAATCCTGAAGAGGATCCAATCCATCTTCAAATGCTGCTTCAGACACTGAATCAGCGCTCTCCAACCCCACTCCTATACATCTCCTCCAAAACTTCTAAAAGAGTGAATCAAATTTTTTTGGGATGCTTTGGAACACTGCTTGACATTTCGTTCGATTTACAAATTTTACGATTTGAAAAATTATCACAAAATGAAAAGAAATGTTGATCCGTGGTGCGCGTCCATGCGTGCTGCCTTACAAAACATGGCTCTGTTTACTTACGCACATCGATTACTCTTCAATGTATAAACATAGTCAAGGTATGATTGGACAGCTTGTGACCTCCCCTACAACGTGATAAGGGAGATTTCCCCATCAACAAATACCTGTAAGGCCAGAGCAGCGCAATGCACAGCTAGTCGATTGGAGTTGTTTTTTTTACCATTAGGTATTAGACACATTGCAAAGGGGATATCTCAGCAGTGAAATGACGAATTCGGAAAATTCCTTCGCTGTTTGATGGTAGGAAAAGAACGTTTTTGATATTGAGTCAGCTTTTTTGCTCTTTGGCTTTTGTAAAAATATTACCGATGATGTATGATATGTAATGTGTAATTGCAGTACCATGTTCCGTCCGTGGGACAGGAGGGCATAAAGCCCTTTAGCAGTTTTCTCCATCATTCAAGCTTGCTTCGTCAGCAAAGCTAGATCTACATTCAAGCAGTCGGTTGACAAACAAGTGCGATGGTTCTAAGGCTCAAAAAAGAAAATGCATTAATTGCGACAAAAAAAAATTAACGGTGTTAAGCATTTTAAATTAATCGCACGCGTTAACGCATTAACTCTGACAGCCCTAATAATTATATATTGAGATTCTTCACCCCCATCCATGGTAATTTCATGTTACAACTGATGTCTATTGTATGGAACTATGTTGTCTATATTTTCTGTTTTGTTTTTTTCTTAAGTTTTGATCCAATAAAAATTTATTGAAGGAAAAAAAAAAACAGTATCTCTCCTGTTTGGTTGACCTGACGTGTTTTCACACATGGCCCAATTAGGAGTTGCTATGGAGACCCACAAGTTTTCGTGAGGTTTAGCTGTACCTCATTATCAATGTTTTAAAAGTAAACCTAATAAATCGCACAATACAAATCAATAAAATAGAGTATAAATGACACGCACAAGAAAATTAAATACAATCACATTGCACACCCGTTACATAAACCTATATATGTGTTTGTATTATATACAGGTTACATTCATATATTACCGCACACCACTGTCATAATCAACACAGACAATTCTGTTTTAAAGCTTTACATTTAGTAATCATACTTGTTGAATAAAACTGCTTATGTAGTACAGAGGTCAAGGTCGAAGCGTTGTTGCAGTTCACGTCAGTATCCAGCGCGTTTTTACCAAGCGGGTTAAAGATGCAGAATACGATCAAAATCACCCCTAAATATCGGGTCAGTGAGATTGGCAATAACCATCCAAGTGACAAAGACTAACTCGCATAAATAATGTTTTTTTTGGTTTTTATTATAAGTACACGGACGTATTTGTCATGTTTAAAACGGTACGTTGGTTTATATTATTGATTGATGGCACTCTGGTGAGCTTGTAACTTACTTCGAATTTGAAAAGTGTATCAATAAATACTCCCTGTAAAAACTAAACCTGTTATTCAATAGTTCTTTTATTTTAATTGCGGAATAACACAGAGTTTTTTTTTTTTAATTAAGTAAAACAGATTTGTATAACGCCTGTTACCATACTTTGCCTTTTAGAAAGTGCTTCGTTTGTCGCCCAAAGTAATACGCTACATTCACCATGCAATGTGCGTCAGGAGTGAAGATTGTCCGCTGCCCTGGTTCCTGTCTGTTTTATTGAAATGAATCTTACCCATGTAATCCCATCGAGATCAGCACGGCCAGGCTTCCATGAAAGGGGGTCCGCGTTTTTCATGTCTTTCTCCAAACACGTATTCTAGCAATGTTTTTAAATCGTTTAATTTTCTGACTTGCTCTTTATTGTTCATATCGCCAATAAATAATATTAGAAAATTACGTAAAGGAAAATACTATTCAAGGTAACAGAGCTTTTGCTCCGGGCTGGCTTCTCTCTTTTTTCAATTCGTGTTTATAATTCACGCACTACCGCTGATCTCAACATCAATCTACTCTTAAAGGGACAGCATCACCTGTAACTCGTCACAACACATCATTCATTTTCTAATCAAAAATATGTGGAAAAACATCCCTGCATTATTAAAACTGCAAAACATTCATAGCACCCATTTCTTTCCTTCCAAATAAATGTTATTTTCCCTTACGGTTTAACTTGACACAGCCAATAATAAAAAAAATAATAAATTGGTGGAAGCACATGCTGATTTATAGGCACTAAAAAAGCAAACTGAATAATTCTACCATTAAAAAAGGAATGCAAGCACCTTTACCTAAACCTGTATTTCATTTGATTACTGTACTTGCTCCAGTTTGAAATATTCTTTATAAAAACAAAAGGAATGTAAATCAGTGAGTAACATGTTTAAAAAGACTTTATCTGCACAAACGGTGTTAATGAAACTCCTGTCACTATTCAACATGACCTCAATTTGACAAAATTAATTTTACAAAAATATTGTGAAACTGGTAAATTGAGAAATTTATATTATTATGAGATTAAACTCTTTGGGGAATAAAAAATATAAAAAATCACTTGGCACATGTCTCAGATTGTAATTTTGGGAAACAGCCGTGCACTGGTGCAAGACCTGTCTCGATTCATTCCTGTTGAGTTTGTTGGACTGCACACACCTGTAGACACTCTGTTTCTGGTCACAGTATTTTTTCTTTTTAAACTTTTGTATTTAGTATTTTATGAAAAAGACATCTGGTTAATGAAGCTTTATACTGACCATTTTTTTCATTGTATTTGAAACTGAGTAAAATATTTATTTTACACTTGGCTTCCAAAATGTAGCTACCAGATAAATCTGAAATACATGCTCTTTTAAATGCAATTAAATCAGAAAAAAATCTGATATTTTTGCAAAATAAATATTTATTTAGTAAGCTAAATCTGAAGCTACATTTTTTTCACAGATTTATTTGTTTGTGATGGCATGATGTCAGGAGTTTTGTTTTCATCAAACTTGTTTTTATGTCTTGAGTATAAAAAACAACTAGACAAGTTTAACTCATAAAAAATACGTTTGATAGGGGTGGATAAAAATGTATCCTGTATTATAAATGATGCACACAAATGCAATGGAAATACTTTCCAAACTAATGTGATGTCATGTGATACTTAGGTTAACACAGCACATCTCCACACAGGGCACTTAATTAAAACTCAATGACACACACGCCAGTCTAATCCACAGCTATGGCCAAAAGTTTAGCATCACCTAGATTAGGATTGAGACATTATTTAAATATATACAGTACTGTGCAAAAGTTTTAGGCAGGTGTGAAAAATGCTGTAAAGTAAGAATGCTTTCAAAAATAGACATGTTAATAGATTATATTTATCAATTAACTAAATGCAAAGTGAGTGAACAGAAGAAAAATCTAAATCAAATCCATATTTGGTGTGACCACCCTTTGCCTTCAAAACAGCATCAAGCATCAATTCTTCTAGGTACACTTGCACACAGTTTTTGAAGGAACTCGGCTGGTAGGTTGGCCCAAACAACTTGGAGAACTAACCACAGTTCTTCTGTGGATTTAGGCAGCCTCAGTTGCTTCTCTCTCTTCATGTAATCCCAGACAGACTCGATGATGTTGAGATCAGGGCTCTGTGGGGGCCATACCATCACTTCCAGGACTCCTTGTTCTTCTTTACGCTGAAGATAGTTCTTAATGACTTTCGCTGTATGTTTGGGGTCGTTGTCATGTTTGTACTCGTTCATATAACAGAATTTGTACATGATTTCATTGAAAATATATCATGCAAAGGAAACCAATGCGTACTTTTGTACAGTACTGTGTATATATATATATATATATATATATATATATATATATGTGTGTGTGAACATAATTTAGATATTTTGTTTAACACTGTAATAGTATGTAAGCCCATAGTAGTAGAATCTCATGTTAGATTTTGAAATGACACATTTTTCATTTTTTTTATATTGAGTGTATAGAAAAATACAACGTAATATTATTTACCAGGTTTCATTCGACTTTATGAAGCAAAATTGGTTAATTCTGTATGGTGCTCTAAACTTTTTCCATGGCTGTAATTGCCAACTGTAATTCTCAAAAATAATTATTCTTGTCATCTATGGTTTTTTTTTTAATATATATTGTTATATGTTTTTTATAATAATATCAAAAAACTTGGGCGCACCGCATCGCTGGTGGGTGGTAGTCAGGACCTGCTGTAGCAGCGGCACGGCTGGGGCTGAGGATCCCGGTCCACTGTGCTGGCGCTTAGGGGCACCAGTCCCCACAGAAGGACAGCCTGCTCCTGCACCTTCGGGCCGCTTGTTGTACCTGAAACACAGCAAATGCACAAAATTGTCAGTTTTATGTTTCAACAAAAACACAGTCACTTGTTTGTGCTAGTTGTGTAGATTATTATTATTATTTATTTCTAGCAGACGTCTTATCCAGGGCTTACTTACAATTGTTACAAGATATCACATTATTTTGACATACAATTACCCATTTATACAGTTGGGTTTTACTGGAGCAATCTAGGTAAATTACCTTGCTCAAGGGTACAACAGCAGTGTTTCCACCGGTGATTGAACCCACGACCCTCTGGTCAAGAATCCAGAGCCCTAACCACTACTCAACACTGCTGCCCAGATTAAATGGGCATCCACCACTATGCTTTTGAAGGTGTAATGTCATCAGTGTCAGTCAAGAGCTGAAACTTACCACTGACGGTCCGCTGGTTCAGCTCCAACAGCTGCAGAGTGGTTTGGACCACGACTCTCGGGCTGCCCAGCACCAGCTGTCGGACTTGGGAGTAGTCCCTGAGGATCGCCGTCCATTGGGAACTCGCCGCACTCCGCGGACTTAAGAACATAAGAACATAAGAAAGATTACAAACGAGAGGAGGCCATTCAGCCCATCTTGCTCGCTTGGTTGTTGGTAGCTTATTGATCCCAGAATCTCATCAAGCAGCTTCTTGAAGCATCCCAGGGTGTCAGCTTCAACAACATTACTGGGGAGTTGGTTCCAGATCCTCACAATTCTCTGTGTAATAAAGTGCCTCCCATTTTCTGTTCTGAATGCTCCTTTATCTAATCGCATTTGTGACCCCTGGTCCTTGTTTCTTTTTTAAGTCAAAACGTCCCCTGCGCCGACATTCTCAATACCTTTTAGGATTTTGAATGCTTGAATCAGATCACTGCGTAGTCTTCTTTATTCAAGACTGAATAGACAATATATCCGAGCATCTTGTTGGCCTTTTTATAGCTTCCCACATTGTCTAGATGAAGACATTTCTGAGTCAACATAAACTCCTAGATTCGTAGATTCGTTCTTCAATTTCAGTATCTCCCATATGATATTTATAATGCACATTTTTGTTGCCTACGTGCAGTACTTTACACTTTCTCTATTAAATGTCATTTGCCATGTGTCTGCCCAGTTCTGAATGCTGTCTAGATCATTTTGAATGACCTTTGCTGCTGCAACAGCATTTGCCACTTCATCTATTTTTGTGTAGTCTGCAAATTTAACAAGTTTGCTTACTATACCAAAACCTAAATCATCAATGTAGATTAGGAATAGCAGAGGACCTAATACTGATCCCTGTGGTACACCACTGGTTACCTCGCCCATTTTGAGGTTTCTCCTCTAATCAGTACTTTCTGTTTTCTACATGTTAACCACTCCCTAATCCACTTGCATGCTTTTCCTTGAATCCCTACTGCGTTCAGTTTTAGAATTAATCTTTTATGCGGGACTTTGTCAAAAGGTTTTTTGAAATCTAAATAAACCATGTCGTATGCTTTGCAATTATCCATTGTCGATGTTGCATCCTCAAAAAAATCAAGCAGGTTAGTTAGACACGATCTCCCTTTCCTAAAACCATGCTGACTGTCTCCCAGGATATTGTTATCATATAGGTAATTTTCCATTTTAGATCTTATTATAGTTTCCATAAGTTTACATATAATAGAAGTCAGGCTTATTGGTCTGTAGTTACCTGGTTCGGTTTTGTCTCTCTTTTTGTGGATCAGTATTACGTTTGCAATTTTCCAGTCTTTCGGTACAACCCCTGTGTCAAGAGACTGTTGCATGATCTTGGTTAGCGGTTTGTAAATAACTTCTTTCATTTCTTTGAGTACTATTGGGAGGATCTCACCTGGCCCAGGGGATTTGTTTATTTTAAGAGCTCCTAGTCCCTTTAACAATTCTGCCTCTGTTATGATAAAGTTATTTAAAACTGGAAAGGAACAGGTCGACATTTGGGACATGTTGTCCGTGTCCTCCTTTGTAAAAACCTGTGAAAAGTAATCATTTAATATATTTGCTATTTTTTTTCTTCATCTATGAAATTGCCATTTGTGTCTCTTAGACATTTAACCTCCTCTTTGAATGTTCTCTTGCTGTTATAATATTGGAAAAACATTTTTGGAATTGGTTTTAGCCCCCTTAGCAATATTGATTTCTATCTCTCTCTTGGCCTTTCTAACTTCCTTTTTGACTTGTGTTTGCAGTTCCAAGTACTCTTTCTGTGTACTTTGTTTTTGGTCCCTTTAAACGCTCTGTAAAGTGCCTTTTTCGCTGAATTTTTAAAAATTGATCTATTAAACCATTTTGGCAATTTTCTTTTAGATTTAGATTTGTCTACTTTTGGGATGTAATTGTAATTTTGCCTCTAGTACTACATAAAGAACAGCCATCCTTTTCTGTGGATGTTTTCTCTATTTCACTCCAATCTACTTCTGTTAGTCTCTGTTTCATACCTTCGTAGTTTGCTTTTCTAAAATTGTAAACCTTAGCTTTAGTCATTACTTTTGGGGTTTTGAAAATCACCAATATGATGACTTGCATTCAAATAAAATAAAATGGAATGCAGTAGAACCCCAGAGTTAAACACCTCGAAAGGAGGAAATGAAGGGTTTGGTCAACCAGTCAGTACGTAACCATGGTGTTCTGTGGCCGAGCTGTTGTTGAGTGGCGTGTGAGTGGTGATGTCACGGACCAGGAAGTAACAGAAACTAAACAATGAATGGCGGATGTGAAACTATTTTATTAAATAAACAAAACAAACAAAACACCAAACACTAAACAAAATGGCACGCTAATAAACAAATAGAAATAAACAAATAAGTGTCATGCTAGGGTAAAACCAGCACGCCGCATTTGTTTCTTCTTTCTCTCTATCTCGCCTCTGACACTCTCCCCTCTAGTGCAGACAGCTGGAGGCTTTCATATTCTGGCTGAGGGGTTAACTAGCTGTTAACCCTTTGCGGTCCATTGTCGGACTAGGTCCGACATTGCAATTATTCCTATCAGGTCCTTTGTTGGACCCTGTCCGACATCATCCAAAAACGCAAAAGTCATTTTTTTCTCCGGAAAAAGCCGAGAAAACCATTCAATGGCCGAGTGGGAGCGAAAGGAGCCGAGACGAGCTCCTTTCGCTGTGTACTTTCATGAATAGTCATACTTGCCCCTGGCATCAGATAGGGGCGGTCATAAGGAAACAAGCTGGCTGTTACTGTATCAGCGCACAGAGACTATCACGGACATTTGCAGAGCTTTTTCGAGATGTTATAGCAATAAAATAATGACTTGGATTGCATTATTGAGGAGTTTGGTGATAAAACGAGTCATCAGGAGATGATTGATCGGTATGTACGACTATTATTATTATTATTATTTATTTGTTAGCATATGTGAAAGCGATAGCGAACTAAAGGGTGGGGCAGGGCTGGAGATGCCTAGTGAGTGCTTTGTTGATATGCAGGGCCATTTAAACCCGTTTGACTGTGGGAAAAAAATACTTTTAAACAGTGCCTAAAATTAACTGCGCGTGTGAAAATAAATTACACCTGGCTTACCCTGACGCACAATTAATAAATGGACTGCAAAGGGTTAATTATCTTATTATCCCTCGGCCACAGTCTGCACGAGTTAGTAAGGATGTGTGACTGTCAGCTAGTTAAATAATCAGTAGCTGATCAGTCACGCATCCTCACAAGGTTTTTAAAATATATAACCAATACGCGCATTTATCCGCCGCAAAACAATAATACAAATAATAATAAAACAGTGCACATATATATATATATATATATATATATATATATATATATATATATATATATATATATATATATATATATATATATAGGGCGGA
>JAGXEW010002308.1:0-11976 GCA_030684275.1 Acipenser oxyrinchus oxyrinchus | reverse complement strand
TGTAACAGGGCGAGGTGCCCTGTACATTGTTTTGTTTATTTATTTTAGATCGGGGTCTCCTCCTCCGCCCTGTGTTTATTTTGTATTGTTTATTTATTTTTATTGTATTATTTTAGATGACGGCGAGCGCCGTATAATTTGTTTAGTGACGGCGTTGCCGTTTGTTTGTTTATGTTTTGTTTAGTTACGTGGATGGGAAGCCCCATCCACGTAGTAATTAATAAACTCGTGCAGATTGTGGCCGAGGGGTAATAGAATAATTAATTGCAAGTTAGTTAAACCCCTCGGCCACAATATAAAAAGGCTGCAGCTCTCTAGCTCGCGGTGGTTGGTGTGGTTGTTCTGAGAGCGAGAGCAGCGTGAAAGAACATAGGAACAGTGAAGGCAATCTGCCCAGCCTGACCTGTGTTTGTATTTTTGTGTTCGAGACTTGTTTTTGGTTTAACCTTTTATTTTGCTCTGTGAGCACAGTTTGTTTTTGTTTAAACCTTTGATTTATTTTTGTTATTTGAAAATAAAACGGCACAAGCGCCTTTTAACTGCAGTACTTGCCCTGGTGTCAGTGTTTGTCCGTCCCTGCTTCTGCCGTGACGTCACCGCACAGTCATCGCTGCCACACGTGGTGTCAGAAGTGGGATTACCAGCGCCTCCTGGACTCAGGCAGAAGAGGGTACTGCAGTTTGTTTGTTTTTTCGTTCGTTTTTTTCGTTTTTTTATTACTTGTGGAGGAAGGATGGGAGGAAGGAAGAGCTGCAGAAAGCAGCAAAAGCGGCAGCAACAGCAACAGTTGCCACCAGGGGATGTTGGCCCTATCTACCTGATAGATGAGTGGTGCCCTGGTTGTGGGGAGTTTGGGCACACTGTGGCCATCTGCCCCACCCAATACCAGGGAGAGGAGTGGGCTGCCAAAGCAAGCCAGGACCAGGTACCCCGGGGGAGACCCCAGAAGCGGGAGCTACCAGTTGCGCCACAAAGCGGAGAGCAGCTGGGATGCTATCATCCGGGCGGTCATGGAGGACTGCTGGTGCCCCATCTGCGGTGAGCAGGGCATTCCCCACTCAACTGTCCTCTCCTGTCAGAGGGGTGCCTGCTGCGCCCATTCCCACCAGCAGAGGGAGAGTGCCTGCTGGTCCCGACCCCATCACCTCCACAGGCCAAGGGAGAAAAGGTGAGGAGGAGGAGGCAGAGAGGAAAAGTGGAACGAGAGGAAGAGGAGTGGTGCACCAACTGCATGAGGTACAGGCATGAGGAGCACCACTGCCTGGAGGTCTTCCAAGACACGGACCTGGAGTGGGAGGAGCCCGAACATCCTGCGCCTGAAAGGGAGGAGCCCGAACGTCCTGCGCCTGAAAGGGAGGAGCCCGAACGTCCTGCGCCTAAAAGGGAGGAGCCCGAACGTCCACAGCCCAAGAGGGGGGAGTCGGTGCGTCCACAGCCCAAGAGGGGGGAGTCGGTGCGTCCACAGCCCAAGAGGGGGGAGTCGGTGCGTCCACAGCCCAAGAGGGGGGAGTCGGTGCGTCCACAGCCCAGGTACCTGCCAGCAGAGGGAGAGTTCCTGCTGGTTCCACCTCCACCGCCCTGGGAGGACTGTGTGTCGCTCCCACCTCCGCCAGCAGAGGGAGAGTTCCTGCTGGTTCCACCTCCACCGCCCTGGGAGGACTGGGTGTCGCTCCCACCTCCGCCAGCAGAGGGAGAGTTTCTGCTGGTTCCACCTCCACTGCCCTGGGAGGACTGTGTGTCACTCCCACCTCCGCCAGCCGAGGGAGAGTTCCTGCTGGTTCCACCTCCACTGCCCTGGGAGGACTGTGTGTCGCTCCCACCTCCGCCAGCAGAGGGAGAGTTCCTGCTGGTTCCACCTCCACCGCCCTGGGAGGACTGTGTGTCGCTCCCACCTCCGCCAGCAGAGGGTGAGTTCCTGCTGGTGTCACCTCCACCTCCATGGGAGGACGACGTGTCGCTCCCACCACCACCAGCAGAGGGAGCATGCCTGCTGGTTTCACGGCTGCAGCCTGAAGGGGAGGAGCCCCTGCCGCCTTCGCAGCCTGAAGGGGAGGAGCCCCTGCCGCCTTCGCAGCCTGAAGGGAGGAGCCCCTGCCGCCTTGGCCGCCAGAAGGGGAGGAGCCCCTGCCGCCTTGGCCGCCAGAAGGGGAGGAGCCCCTGCCGCCTTGGCCGCCAGAAGGGGAGGAGCTGCCTCTGCCACCACCACCTCCACCACCTGGGGGAGAGGAGCAGGAGCTGCCTCTGCCTCCACCACCGCCCAAGGATGCCAGCCTCGCACCGCCCAAGGATGCCAGCCTCGCACCGCCCAAGGATGCCAGCCTCGCACCGCCCAAGGATGCCAGCCTCACACCGCCCAGGGATGCTACGCCCGCTCCACTCAGGGATGCCACGCCTGGATCGCCTGGGGCTGCCTGTGGCTCCGCATCGCCTGGGGCTGCCTGCGGCTCCGCATCGCCTGGGGCTGCCTGCTGCTCCGCATCGCCTGGGGCTGCCTGCTGCTCCGCATCGCCTGGGGCTGCCTGCTGCTCCGCGACGCCTGGGGCTGCCTGTTGCTCCGCATCGCCTGGGGCTGCCTTTTGCTCCATACAGGATACAGGGTACGAGGGAGAAGTGGAGCTCCCGCGGCGCCTCTATGGCCAGGGGCTCCCTCCCGAGTTCACCTCCCGAGGGTCCGCTGCTGCCGCCGCCGCCTCCCGAGGGTCCGCTGCTGCCGCCGTCGCCTCCCGAGGGTCCGCTGCTGCCGCCGTCGCCTCCCGAGGGTCCGCTGCTGCCGCCGTCGCCTCCCGAGGGTCCGCTGCTGCCGCCGTCGCCTCCCGAGGGTCCGCTGCTGCCGCCGTCGCCTCCCGAGGGTCCGCTGCTGCCGCCGTCGCCTCCCGAGGGTCCGCTGCTGCCGCCGTCGCCTCCCGAGGGTCCGCTGCTGCCGCCGTCGCCTGGGGTCGCCGGGGATCCTGCTTCGCGTCGCCTGGGGTCGCCGGGGATCCTGCTTCGCCTGGGGTCGCCAGGGATCCTGCTTCGCCTGGGGTCGCCAGGGATCCTGCTTCGCCTGGGGTCGCCAGGGATCCTGCTTCGCCTGGGTCGCCGGGCGCCTGCTTCACCTGGGGTTGCTACACTGTGGCCGGAGCCCCATGAAGGGAGCTGCCGGCCATGAAGAAAGGGGGGGAGGTCAGGAGACCAGCTCCCCCAGCCGCATTTCCGTGGCAGGAAACGCTGTGGCCAGAGCCCCACGGACGGGAGCTGCCGGCCACAAAGGGGGGGGAGGTCAGGAGACCAGCTTCCCCCGCAGCAGTTTCGCTGCTGGAAATTGGGTGGCCGGAGCCCCACGGAGGGGAACTGCCGGCCACAAAGGAGGGGGAGGTCAGGAGACCAGCTCCCCTCGCAGCAGTTTCGCTGCCGGAAATCGTGTGGTCGGAGCCCCACGGAGGGGAAATGCCGGCCATGAAGAAGGGGGAGGTCAGGAGACCAGCTTCCCCCGCAGCAGTTTCGCTGCTGGAAATTGGGTGGCCGGAGCCCCACGGAGGGGAACTGCCGGCCATGAAGAAGGGGGAGGTCAGGAGACCAGCTCCCCAGCCGCACTTTCGCGGCAGGATAGGGTGTGGCAGGAGCCCCGGAAGAGGGAGCTGCCGGCCACAAAGAGTTGGGGGGTGCCAGAGATTCCACCATGGCCACCCCCAGAAACAACTTGCTTCCCCTCTTCCGGGACTTTGAGACTGAGGGGGAGGTGGCCGTTAGGGCCATGTGTGCGTGCACAAGGGGATATGTAACAGGGCGAGGTGCCCTGTACATTGTTTTGTTTATTTATTTTAGATCGGGGTCTCCTCCTCCGCCCTGTGTTTATTTTGTATTGTTTATTTATTTTTATTGTATTATTTTAGATGACGGCGCCGTATAATTTGTTTAGTGACGGCGTTGCCGTTTGTTTGTTTATGTTTTGTTTAGTTACGTGGATGGGAAGCCCCATCCACGTAGTAATTAATAAACTCGTGCAGATTGTGGCCGAGGGGTAATAGAATAATTAATTGCAAGTTAGTTAAACCCTCGCCACAATATAAAAGGCTGCAGCTCTCTAGCTCATGGTGGTTGGTGTGGTTGTTCTGAGAGCGAGAGCAGCGTGAAAGAACATAGGAACAGTGAAGGCAATCTGCCCAGCCTGACCTGTGTTTGTATTTTTGTGTTCGAGACTTGTTTTGGTTTAACCTTTTATTTTGCTCTGTGAGCACAATTTGTTTTGTTTAAACCTTTGATTTATTTTTGTTATTTGAAAATAAAACGGCACAAGCGCCTTTTAACTGCAGTACTTGCCCTGGTGTCAGTGTTTGTCCGTCCCTGCTTCTGCCGTGACGTCACCGCACAGTCATCGCTGCCACATTGTTGTAAAGATTTTTATTATTATTATTATTAGGCTTCCAGGCCAGAATGGCCGGGAAGCCTATTATTGTTGTAAAGATTTTTATTAGGCTTCCAGGCCAGAATGGCAGGGAAGCCTATTGTTGTTGTAAAGATTTTTATTATTAGGCTTCCAGGCCAGAAATGGCCGGAAGCCTATTGTTGTTGTAAAGATTTTATTATTAGGCTTCCAGGCCAGAATGGCCGGGAAGCCTATTGTTGTTGTAAAGATTTTTATTAGGCTTCCAGGCCAGAATGGCAGGGAAGCCTATTGTTGTTGTAAAGATTTTTATTATTAGGCTTCCAGGCCAGAATGGCCGGGAAGCCTATTGTTGTTGTAAAGATTTTTATTATTAGGCTTCCAGGCCAGAATGGCCGGGAAGCCTATTGTTGTTGTAAAGATTTTTATTATTAGGCTTCCAGGCCAGAATGGCCGGGAAGCCTATTGTTGTTGTAAAGATTTTTATTAGGCTTCCAGGCCAGAATGGCCGGGAAGCCTATTGTTGTTGTAAAGATTTTTATTATTAGGCTTCCATGCCAGAATGGCCGGGAAGCCTATTGTTGTTGTAAAGATTTTTATTATTATTATTAGGCTTCCAGGCCAGAATGGCCGGGAAGCCTATTGTTGTTGTAAAGATTTTTATTATTATTATTATTATTATTATTATTATTATTTTTTTTTTTTCCTTCCTCCCAAATTACAAAAGCCTATAACTTTTAAACGGCTGCACCAAAACTCACGAATTTTGGCACAGACGTAGAGGACTATGGGATGTTGTGCCATGGTCAATATGGCGGCTTTTGGTCACATGGTGTGGCAGCCATCTTGGATTTAATGAAATTTTTGGGAAATTTTCAAATGTCTTCTTCTCAAGAACGGTACATAGTACAGCTGTGTAAATTTTTGTACATAGTGCGCTCCTGTCCAAGATTGATTTTACTTAAGAAAAAAGTTGATCGGTAACATGGTGTGGAAACTATGTGCCATTTTGCGTAAAACGCTTAAACGACATCTCCTCATGAACCCTTTGGCCGATTGACGTGAATCTTGGGTATATGTTATCTTTGTAGTGTCCTCTAAAAAAGTTATTCAGGAAAAGTTCCTACATGAACAAACATGGCTGCTATGAGCCAATCAATGTGGGTGATATGGCATTTTTGCCCATAACATACCCTGCAATGAGACATTCCCACCACTAGGGACCTGTTGCCATGGAAACGTGAGCAAGGTCTAGGGAAGAAAAGGCAGCCATTTTTTTTGCTCGTGTCTGGAAAACTGTTTTACGAACTCGTATAACATTAAACACAGTAATTACACTGGAATGGCTAGTATTATATTACACATACACACTGTACAGTGTACAATGCCTCATAGTGTAACTAAGAACTTTTTTTTTTTAGGAACTGTTGCAGCTGCTTCAACGCTGGGAAAAGAAATGCAGCGCACGCGCGCACACACACACACGCACACACACACACGCGCTCACTATGTACGAGAAAAATGACTGTAATCTCTGCCCTAATGTTGTTTTATTTATTTAAAATAACCTTGTGGACATGCAGGCATATACAGAACTGTAGACATACTGAAACACACTAATTATTTGAAAAAAAATACTGTGATCTCGTGCTGTATAGAAATGTGTTGTAATTTTTTTTTTTTTTAACGCAGTTGTAACTGAACAGCAAAAAAAAAAAACCGCACGTATTTTTAAACCACAACACAATCGTAATACTAATATGTTTAATACATGCGCTTTACAAATCACACGAATACAGTTTGCTTAAAAATCGTCATATAATTATTTTTACAACACAGTCACAAATCCTGAATCTGCTGCAAAAAAAAGCCGCGCGTGTAAGCCATTGAAAAGACGCTTTGGAGCGGCGGGGGGGGGTCGACTTTGCAAACGTATCATTCAGGTTATGAGTGCCATAGACAGAACTGTTCAAAATCGCTTCCTCTATTAAATACAATTGTAAGGACTAAGCTCGCGTGGTTATTCACAGAGAATCCCTCCCCAAAACAGCGGACATTTTACTATAATAGGAGCGGATCAGCTTGTTCTGCTGTAATGTTATTTCTTTACTTAAAATAACCACGTGTAGCCAGGCAACCACAGGCAAACGTGCGTGTTGTAGTTATGTCGAGCTAGTAAATAAATAAAAAATAATAATAAATAAAACTACAACGAGCAGAACTTCAAAAGCGCATCACGTTCTGGCTGTCCCTTTAGAATTGCAGTGCTCTCTGACACTCGTGCTGTCAGACAACGTAAAGACGTGAAGCAGCCAGCAGTGATGTACTAAGCCTGCCGTGTAGTTGTGTATTTATGCTTTTGTCTTTTAAATATAACAGGTATGTGCCTCACACCAGTATAAAAAGACACACACAAAAAAACGCACTTATTTATAAACCAGCACGCAATGGAAATACTAATATATTTAATACATGAGCTTTACAAGTCACACGAATACAGTTTGCTTAAAAATCGTCATATAATTATTTTTACTGTTTGCAATTGCATCAACGCTGGGGAAAAAGCACCGCGCGCGCACACACACTCACTATGAGAAAAATGACTATAATCTCTGCACTAATGTTGTTTGTTTATTTGAAACAACCTTGTAGACATGCAAGCATATATAGAACTGTAGACATACTGAAACACACTAATTATTTGGAAAAAATACCGTGATCTCGTGCTGTAAGGAAATGTCTAGTAATCATTTTTTTTTATTTTTTAAAACGCTGTTGTAACTGTATAGCAGGAATAATAAAACAACACACGTATTTTTAAACCACAACACAATCGTAATACTAATACAGTACTGTGCAAAAGTTTTAGGCAGGTGTGAAAAAATGCTGTAAAGTAAGAATGCTTTCAAAAATAGACATGTTAATAGATTATATTTATCAATTAACTAAATGCAAAGTGAGTGAACAGAAGAAAAATCTAAATCAAATCCATATTTGGTGTGACCACCCTTTGCCTTCAAAACAGCATCAAGCATCAATTCTTCTAGGTACACAGTTTTTGAAGGAACTCGGCAGGTAGGTTGGCCCAAACATCTTGGAGAACTAACCACAGTTCTTCTGTGGATTTAGGCAGCCTCAGTTGCTTCTCTCTCTTCATGTAATCCCAGGCAGACTCGATGATGTTGAGATCAGGGCTCTGTGGGGGCCATACCATCACTTCCAGGACTCCTTGTTCTTCTTTACTCTGAAGATAGTTCTTAATGACTTTCCCTGTATGTTTGGGGTCGTTGTCATGCTGCAGAATAAATTTGGGGCCAATCAGATGCCTCCCTGATGGTATTGCATGATGAATAAGTATCTGCCTGTACTTCTCAGCATTGAGGAGACCATTAATTCTGACCATATCCCCAACTCCATTTGCAGAAATGCAGCCCCAAACTTGCAAGGAACCTCCATCATGCTTCACTGTTGCCTGCAGACACTCATTCGTGTACGCTCTCCAGCCCTTCGGCGAACAAACTGCCTTCTGCTACAGCCAAATATTTCAAATTTTGACTCATCAGTCCAGAGCACCTGCTGCCATTTTTCTGCACCCCAGTTCCTGTGTTTTCGTGCATAGTTGAGTCGCTTGGCCTTGTTTCCACGCCGGAGGTATGGCTTTTGGCCGCAAGTCTTCCATGAAGGCCACTTCTGACCAGACTTCTCCGGACAGTAGATGGGTGTACCAGGGTCCCACTGTTTTCTGCCAGTTCTGAGCTGATGGCACTGCTGGACATCTTCCGATTGCGATGGGAAGTAAGCATGATGTGTCTTTCATCTGCTGCAGTAAGTTTCCTTGGCCGACCACTGCGTCTACGGTCCTCAACGTTGCCCGTTTCTTTGTGCTTCTTCAAAGAGCTTGGACAGCACATCTGGAAACCCCTGTCTGCCTTGAAATTTCTGCCTGGGAGAGACCTTGCTGATGCTGTATAACTACCTTGTGTCTTGTTGCTGTGCTCAGTCTTGCCATGGTGTATGACTTTTGACAGTAAACTGTCTTCAGCAACCTCACCTTGTTAGCTGAGTTTGGCTGTTCCTCACCCAGTTTTATTCCTCCTACACAGCTGTTTCTGTTTCAGTTAATGATTGTGTTTCAACCTACATATTGAATTGATGATCATTAGCACCTGTTTGGTATAATTGTTTAATCATACACCTGACTATATGCCTACAAAATCCCTGACTTTGTGCAAGTGTACCTAGAAGAATTGATGCTGTTTTGAAGGCAAAGGGTTGTCACACCAAATATGGATTTGATTTAGATTTTTCTTCTGTTCACTCACTTTACATTTAGTTAATTGATCAATATAATCTATTAACATGTCTATTTTTGAAAGCATTCTTACTTTACAGCATTTTTTCACACCTGCCTAAAACTTTTGCACAGTACTGTATATTTAATACATGAGCTTTACAAGTCACACGAATACAGTTTGCTTAAAAATCGTCATATAATTATTTTTACAACACAGTCACAAATCCTGAATCTGCTGCAAAAAAGCCGCGCGTGTAAGCTATTGAAAAGACGCTTTGGAGGGAGCGCGGGGGGGGGGTCGACTTTGCAAACTTATCATTCAGGTTATGAGTGCCATAGACACAACTGTTCAAAATCGCTTGCTCTATTAAATACAATTGTAAGGACTAAGCTCGCATGGTTATTCACAGAGAATCCCTCCCCAAAACAGCGGGCATTTTAGTATAATAGGAGCGGATCAGCTTGTTCTGCTGTAATGTTATTTCTTTACTTAAAATAACCACGTGGACATACGAGTGTAGCCAGGCAACCACACGGAAACATGCGTGTTGTAGTTATGTCGAGCTAGTAAATAAATAAAAAATAATAATAAATAAAACTACAACGAGCAGAACTTCAAAAGCGCATCACGTTCTGGCTGTCCCTTTACAACTGCAGTGCTCTCTGACACTCGTGCTGTCAGACAACGTAAACGTGAAGCAGGCAGCAGTGATGTACTAAGCCTGCCGTGTACTTGTGTGTGTGTTTTTCTCTTTTAAATATAACAGGTATGTGCCTCAGACTACACTATAAAAAGACACAATAAATCGTGATATAATTATTTTTACTGTTTGCAATTGCATCAACGCTGGGAAAAAAGCAGCGCGCGCACACACTCACTGTATGAGAAAAATGACTGTAATCTCTGCACTAATGTTTGTTTATTTGAAACAACCTTGTAGACATGCAAGCATATGTAGAACTGTAGACATACTGAAACACACTAATTATTTGAAAAAAATACCGTGATCTTGTGCTGTAAACAACGCACTTATGTTTAAACCAGAACACAATAGTAATACTAATATGTTTAATACATTAGCTTTACAAGTCACACGAATACAGTTTGTTTAAAAATCGGGGGGGGGGGATGACGACTTTGAAGTGTATCTTTCATTAACTGGTTATTTCAGTTAATTAAATACCAGCTGACCAGCTTCTCTGCTATAATGTTAAAAGTAACCTCGTGGACATGCAGGCAGAAGCCACAAAAACAAAACACCTGCACTATTCTTTTTAACACTAGAACTGCCACGGTAGTCATTTTTGACGGTTTTCACTTTTAAAATTAAAATTACTATGCATGTGTTAAAGATCCATGGTTGTCTGTTCTTGACTTTTCCTAAATACATGTATTGAATATACTGACAACGTTTGAAAGTCAGAATTGCAAAAATAAAAAAAGTTATGAGCACTTCTACCTAGAACCGCCCAAAGTAATGATTTTGATGGCTTGTTACAACACATGCTTTTATTATTAATATAACCTACAATGCGCTATATGGCCCTATATGCGCTAATTTTGAAAATAAAGCCTTTTATATTTATTTTTTTATTTATAATACAGTGTTTCTGCTAAGAAAATGTTAGATATGATGTTTATAAATAAAACTTTTGAGTTGTATCTGATAGTTGGGGGGGGGGGGCACATTGCAAGCGTATCTTTAATTAACTGGTTATTTCATTTAAATAAAAGTATATACAGAACGGTTAAGAATCGCTTGCTCTATAACCGTGTTATTAGGCTTCCAGGCCAGAATGGCCGGGAAGCCTATTGTTGTTGTAAAGATTTTTATTATTATTATTTTTTTTTCCTTCCTCCCAAATTACAAAAGCCTATAACTTTTAAACGGCTGCACGAAAACTCACGAATTTTGGCACGGACGTAGAGGACTATGGGATGTTGTGCCATGGTCAATATGGCGGCTTTTGGTCACATGGTGTGGCAGCCATCTTGGATTTAATGAAATTTTTGGGAAATTTTCAAATGTCTTCTCAAGAACGGTACATAGTACAGCTCTGAAAATTTTTGTACATAGTGCGCTCCTATCCAAGATTGATTTTACGTAAGAAAAAAGTTGATCTTTAACATGGTGTAGAAACTATGTGCCATTTTGCGTAAAACGCTTAAATGACATCTCCTCATGAACCCTTTGGCCGATTGACGTGAATCTTGGGTATATGTTATCTTTGTAGTGTCCTCTAAAAAAGTTATTCAGGAAAAGTTCCTACATGAACAAACATGGCTGCTATGAGCCAATCAATGTGGGTGATATGGCATTTTGCCCAAAACATACCCTGCAATGATACATTCTCACCACTAGGGACCTGTTGCTATGGAAATGTGAGCAAGGTCTAGGGAAGAAAAGGCAGCCATTTTTTGCTGGTGTCTGGGGAAAAAACTGTTTTACTTAACTCGTATAACATTAAACACAGTAATTACACTGGAATGGCTAGTATTATATTACACATACACACTGTACAGTGTACAATGCCTCATAGTGTAACTAAGAACTTTTTTTTTTAGGAACTGTTGCAGCTGCTTCAACGCTGGGAAAAGAAATGCAGCACGCTGCAAGCACACACACACACGCGCTCACTAAGTACGAGAAAAATGACTGTAATCTCTGCCCTAATGTTTATTTATTTAAAATAACCTTGTGGACATGCAGGCATATACAGAACTGTAGACATACTGAAACACACTAATTATTTGACAAAAATACCGTGATCTCGTGCTGTATAGAAATGTAATCATTTTTTTTTTAAACGCAGTTGTAACTGAACATTACGCAAAAAAAAAAAAAACGCCATGTATTTTTAAACCACAACACAATCTTAATATTAATATGTTTAATACATGCGCTTTACAAGTCACACGAATACAGTTTGCTTAAAAATCGTCATATAATTATTTTTACGAGTGAACTGTGGTCAAACACAGTCACAAATCCTGAAAAGCCGCGCGTGTAACCCATTGAAAAGACGCTTTAGAGGGAAGGAGCGGGGGGGAGTGTCGGGGTTGACTTTGCAAGCGTATCTTTCAGGTAATGAGTGCCATAGTCAGAACTGTTCAAAATCGCTTGCTCTATTAAATACAATTGTAAGGATGACCATCTCATGGTTTTTCACAGAGAATCCCTCCCCAAAACAGCGGACATTTTAGTATAATAGGAGCTGATCAGCTTGTTCTGCTGTAATGTTCTTTGTTTACTTAAAATAACCACGTGGACATACAAGTGTAGCCAGGCAACCACAGGGAAACATGCCTGCCGAAAGC
>JAGXEW010002307.1:0-11883 GCA_030684275.1 Acipenser oxyrinchus oxyrinchus | reverse complement strand
ATGTGCAAAGCTGGTAGAGACTTACCCAAAAGACTCACAGCTGTAATTGCTGCCAAAGGTGCTTCTACCAAGTATTGACTCAGGGGGTGAATACTTATGCAACCAACAAATGTCCTTTTTTTGTTTAATTAACTTTTATGTCACAATAAAAATATTTTGCACCTTCAAAGTGTTAAGTATGTTGTGTAAATCAAATGGTAAAAATCCCAATTAAATCCATTTTAATTCCAGGTTGTAATACTACAAAATGTGGAAAAGTCCAAGGGGGTGAATACTTATGCAAGCACTAATATATATATATATATATATATATATATATATATATATATATATATATATATATATATATATAATCATTGATTTATGGTTTCTATCTTATAGTATTTTATAAAAACAATTTTAATAATTTCCGGTACATTCTTTTTCACACCCTGAGTTGAAGTGGCTAATCTGGGTATGTCAATGTCTCAGAGCTCGAGCACAAGGAAACTGAAAGATGAATAGCCATCTGGTTCCCCGCTGTGGCTTGCTGCATGTTATGGCATGCCTATCTGTACATGTTCCTACTTGGAACTACTGTAAGCGCAGGGGTCAACATATGTAACCAGGGCTAGATTACAAGGCATTAGGGCACTGGAACCTCAGATGGAACCGAATCACAGCTGCTCCCTCCCCCTTCACTCACCCGGAATGGCTGGGGTGCGAAGGCCTGTGGTTTCCACAGCACTGCAATCACTGTGCCTCCGAACGGGTCACAGAAAAACAACGCCAGCTCTTCAAAGGCATCCTGGGAAAGAAAACACCACAGCAGTCATGAGCACCAGCCACCACACCACCACGCTGTTACTTCTGCAAATACACCCCATGACAGTTCCATTAAATGGTGTTAAAACTTGCACAGTAAATATTTCCTTTTGGCCATCGCTTGTGGGCAAAATTCCCTCCTACAGGCTCTCAAGATGGAACAGTGTCTGTCCCCCAATCAGTGCTAGAGAGTTTTAAAATAGCCGTGGTGCACAGAGGGAAGAGAAGAGCTGAACAATACTATATGAAGCACGCAAGAGCCATTGCCACCTGGGGTACAAGCATTCCTTCAGCAGGAAATAAGAGTTATCTGACCAGCATCAGTATACAGCTCAATTACAGAGATGGAAGCAACAGCGATAAGCCTCAGTCACATCAGGGACAGAGACAGGGTAATCTGCCTGCAGATTGAAGGCAATAGAAGGAACGTACTTTAAGGAGTGGCGTGTGCTATTTCTTTTTTAACACATGCAATGGGGCGAATGACCGTGAGACCGGGATTCAGTTTCATGCTGTCTGGTCCCCAGGGCTGTGTGACGGGAAGCAATCAAGGGATGGAGTCTGGACAGATAAATATTTTCAGCCATAATGATGGGAAATTGTAAATCACCATAGGAGATAATGCAGCGTCTTAGCTGTGATAAAGAGAACTCTTGAGAGAAGCGGTCTTCTCCCATAATAAAGACATTGAGAAGCGTAATAAAGCTTTAGTCATGCCAGTGTAAGGCGCCTCAATCATGCTGAACTGATACAATATGAAATGCTTTAGGGCGCCGAACATTCAGATCTGCCACAAGCTTTGGCAAACTGCTTTTCAATTGACTTTTTCATTTCGGGTCCTAAAGGATCCCAGTGATTCAGCATCAAGGACAAGACTAGGTAACCCATTCCATCCCTCACCACCCTCTGTGTGAAGAAGAGTCTCCTTCAGCAACATGACTAGGTAACCCATTCCATCCCTCACCACTCTCTGTGTGAAGAAGAGTCTCCTTCAGCAACATGACTAGGTAACCCATTCCATCCCCTCACCACTCTCTGTGTGAAGAAGAGTCTCCTTCAGCAACATGACTAGGTAACCCATTCCATCCCCTCCCCACTCTCTGTGTGAAGAAGAGTCTCCTTCAACAACATGACTAGGTAACCCATTCCATCCCTCCCCACTCTCTGTGTGAAGAAGAGTCTCCTTCAGCAACATGACTAGGTAACCCATTCCATCCCTCACCACTCTCTGTGTGAAGAAGAGTCTCCTTCAGCAACATGACTAGGTAACCCATTCCATCCCCTCACCACTCTCTGTGTGAAGAAGAGTCTCCTTCAGCAACATGACTAGATAACCCATTCCATCCCTCACCACTCTCTGTGTGAAGAAGAGTCTCCTTCAGCAACATGACTAGGTAACCCATTCCATCCCTCACCACTCTCTGTGTGAAGAAGAGTCTCCTTCAGCAACATGACTAGGTAACCCATTCCATCCCTCACCACTCTCTGTGTGAAGAAGAGTCTCCTTCAGCAACATGACTAGGTAACCCATTCCATCCCCTCACCACTCTCTGTGTGAAGAAGAGTCTCCTTCAGCAACATGACTAGGTAACCCATTCCATCCCCTCACCACTCTCTGTGTGAAGAAGAGTCTCCTTCAGCAACATGACTAGGTAACCCATTCCATCCCCTCACCACTCTCTGTGTGAAGAAGAGTCTCCTTCAGCAACATGACTAGGTAACCCATTCCATCCCCTCACCACTCTCTGTGTGAAGAAGAGTCTCCTTCAGCAACATGACTAGGTAACCCATTCCATCCCTCACCACTCTCTGTGTGAAGAAGAGTCTCCTTCAGCAACATGACAAGGTAACCCATTCCATCCCCTCACCACTCTCTGTGTGAAGAAGAGTCTCCTTCAGCAACATGACTAGGTAACCCATTCCATCCCCTCACCACTCTCTGTGTGAAGAAGAGTCTCCTTCAGCAACATGACTAGGTAACCCATTCCATCCCCTCACCACTCTCTGTGTGAAGAGTCTCCTTCCCTCTGTCCCAAGTCCATTTCCACTTAATTTCTGGTCCTGGTTTCTGTGCTGCATTTACTATATTGGTTAGAGTTAACTTTGTCAACTCCTTTTAAGATTTTAAAGACTTCAAATCATGTCCCCTTTAATTCTTCTTTGTTTGAGGCTAAATAGATGTCATTATTTTTAGCCTATCTAAAGTGTTTGTGCTGAAGCTTGCTTAGACTCTGAATGTAGGTTTGCCCTCCCAGGTGCTCAAGCAGCACTAATCCGCTGGTGTAAGATGTCACACGGTAGTAATGATGAGCGTGCTGTCTAATAAAAGAACCCTGTTTACAGGACAATGCTTTCATCCTTGATTACCGTTCTTAAAAAGACAGCTTCTCTTCCAGAATGGATCACATTTCACAGGAAATGCAGTCTTAAGCCCTGAAGACCTAAATACCAACAACCTCTGCTGTGTCGCAGACAACGCCTGAGAGTACCTCGGAATCCAATGCAAAGCAGCAAGGCTCTGCATGTTCTACAGGACCTCCTGACGAATTCCATCCTCCTGATTTAACCCCTTCACACCCAGGACGTGCATAACCTGTGTATAACAGGGTTTCTTTCGCGTGCAGAGTCAGCTCGTGTTCAGTCAGTGTGTGTGCTCAGTCAATGCTCAGTGCTCAGTCAGTGTGTGCGTGCTCAGTCAGTGTGCTCAGTCAGTGTGTCTCAGTCAGTGTGCTCAGTCAGCGTGTGCGTGCTCAGTCAGTGTGCTCAGTCAGTGTGCGTGCTCAGTCAGTGTGCTTAGTCAGTGTGCTGCTCAGTCAGTGTGCATGCTCAGTCAGTGTGCGCAGCTCAGTCAGTGTGCTCAGTCAGTGTGCGTGCTCAGTCAGTGTGCTTAGTCAGTGTGTGCATGCTCAGTCAGTGTGCTCAGTCAGTGTGTGCATGCTCAGTCAGAGTGCTCAGTCAGTGTGTGCGTGCTCAGTCAGTGTGCTCAGTCAGTGTGCGTGCTCAGTCAGTGTGCTCAGTCAGTGTGCTCAGTCAGTGTGTGCGTGCTCAGTCAGTGTGCTCAGTCAGTGTGCGTGCTCAGTCAGTGTGCTCAGTCAGTGTGTGCGTGCTCAGTCAGTGTGCTCAGTCAGTGTGTGCGTGCTCAGTCAGTGTGCTCAGTCAGTGTGTGCATGCTCAGTCAGTGTGTGCTCAGTCAGTGTGCGTGCTCAGTCAGTGTGCTCAGTCAGTGTGCGTGCTCAGTCAGTGTGCTCAGTCAGTGTGCGTGCTCAGTCAGTGTGCAGCTCAGTCAGTGTGCGTGCTCAGTCAGTGTGTGCATGCTCAGTCAGTGTGCTCAGTCAGTGTGCATGCTCAGTCAGTGTGTGCATGCTTAGTCAGTGTGCTCAGTCAGTGTGCTCAGTCAGTGTGTGCGTGCTCAGTCAGTGTGCTCAGTCAGTGTGCGTGCTCAGTCAGTGTGCTCAGTCAGTGTGTGCGTGCTCAGTCAGTGTGCTCAGTCAGTGTGTGCATGCTCAGTCAGTGTGCTCAGTCAGTGTGCTCGTGCTCAGTCAGTGTGCTCAGTCAGTGTGTGCATGCTCAGTCAGTGTGCTCAGTCAGTGTGCTCAGTCAGTGTGTGCATGCTCAGTCAGTGTGCTCAGTCAGTGTGTGCGTGCTCAGTCAGTGTACATGCTGTATAGGCTGTGTTGGTGCTGGGGAATGTTTGTTTTGCAGTTGGAGTTTGGGTTTGTCCAGTGATGTTTTTATCCAATCGTATTTTGCGTAAACATTCTTTTCATCCATGAATGCATTGAGAAAAAAGGAAGATACAGCAGCACACCCCGGCAATCTAAATGCGCACATTTACTCCCATTTCTGTCCAGTTTATCTGCAGTATTACTGGTTTACCTTTTTTTTTTAAATTGGTATTGCTTGTCTTGTATCAATACAATTGAAATGGGTCATTATTTTAGCATATCTTCGTAGCTCATTCCTTTAACACTAGAACCACCACAGCAGTCATTTTGACGGTTTTCACTTTTAAATTTAAATTCCTCTGCGTGTGTGAAAGATACGCGGTTGTCCGTTCTTGACTTTTCCTAAATCCATGTATTAAATGAAAGGCAGGATCGCAAAAATTTTTTAAAAAGTTACAATCCCCTCTACTAGAGCTGCCAGAGCCGTCACCTTGACTGGCTTTTACAGTCACATGTTTTTACTTTCAATATAACCTACAATCTTTATTTTATTTTTATATACAAGCCTGTTGTTATCTCTACTGGACCTGTCAGCCATCAATTCCTTCGTTTTGTACAAGGAACGCACCGGGAAAATATCAGTAGGAGAGATTTCATCCTGAAGCTAGCCACAGTGCTTCGGCAGAAACATTTCGATCAGAAAACTGCAAAGCTGCAGGCTGCTGCTGCTCAACCTGGATTCAGTGCTGCACCGAGTGACACATGCAAGTGAAGACATATGTTACTTTCGTTATATATATATTTTTGTAATTTTTTGAAGTAGTGCTTATATGTGGTAAGTTAGAAAATAAACCCTTTTATGTTTAATTGTTCATTTAAATACGGTGTTTGGGCTGTGCAGATGTTTGATATGATGTGCTTGAATAAAACTTTTGAATTGCATCCGATAGTTTGTCTTTCAATTTAATATTGATGTTGTTTAAAATGTACCGTTACAATGACTGCGGCGGCTGTTTTATGTATGAGTCTAACCGCG
This sequence comes from Acipenser oxyrinchus oxyrinchus, assembly GCA_030684275.1. Taxonomy (NCBI): domain Eukaryota; kingdom Metazoa; phylum Chordata; class Actinopteri; order Acipenseriformes; family Acipenseridae; genus Acipenser; species Acipenser oxyrinchus. The sequence goes on along the minus strand of JAGXEW010002307.1, from coordinate 6,378 downwards.
GCGGTTCTAGTGTTGAGCCCCAGGATTTGTCTGGTTGACCACCGCTGGCCTCTCTCCAGGGTCACAATGTCCCTTTGGTACTGTGGTGAGCAGAACTGGATACAAAGTGCGGTCTCACCCGTGTATTATACAGCCTCTTCATACCCTCCTTGGATTGGTATTCTACACTTCTGACTATATACCTAAGCATTCTGTTTCGATTGCTTTCCTGCACTGTGTGGTTGGGTGCTGACAGCGATGAGACTATTACATCACCAAGGTCTTTCTCGTGGTGAGCCTGTTCCAGTTCTATCCGCCACATTTGGTATTTGCATCCTACATGTAACATATAGCCGGAGCACACAGACAGCCAGACAGAGAGACAGAGAGCCAGTCAAACAGGCAGCCAGCCGCCACCAGGAGAGACAGCACAGACACCCAGACATACAGACAGCAGAGACACCCAGCCATAGAGACAGCAGAGACACCCAGCCATAGAGACAGCAGAGACACCCAGCCATAGAGACAGCAGAGACACCCAGCCATAGAGACAGCAGAGACACCCAGCCATAGAGACAGCAGAGACACCCAGCCATAGAGACAGCACAGACACCCAGCCATAGAGACAGCACAGACACCCAGCCATAGAGACAGCACAGACACCCAGCCATAGAGACAGCACAGACACCCAGCCATAGAGACAGCAGAGACACCCAGCCATAGAGACAGCACTGACACCCAGCCATAGAGACAGCACAGACACCCAGCCATAGAGACACCCAGCCATAGAGACAGCCCAGCCATAAGACAGCACAGACACCCAGCCATAAAGACAGCACAGACACCCAGCCATAGAGACAGCACAGACACCCAGCCATAGAGACAGCAGAGACACCCAGCCATAAAGACAGCACAGACACCCAGCCATAGAGACAGCAGAGACACCCAGCCATAAAGACAGCACAGACACCCAGCCATAGAGACAGCACAGGCGCCAGCCATAGAGACAGCACAGACGCCCAGCCAGAGACAGCTAAACAGGCGTATCTCAGCTCGCTCAGGTAGCAGGCGGCGGGAAGTCGACGACGGCATGTTACCCGAGCCCCCAGCCGCCCCGCCGGCAGCGCCCCTGCTGAAGACGGTGCGCGGCGTGTCGACGGCCTGTGCATGCAGAGGAACCTGCTTGGGGTTCAGGTGAATCAGCACATCGTAGATATCCAGGGGAGGACGCAGCACCATCTGCAGGATGGGAGGGAGACAGCAAGCACAGAAAATGTCAATACTGAGCACGGAAATCAACCTTGATTGCCTCAACCAATGACTTGAAGTTGACCGATGCACATTAGCTACAGGCATTTCTGACAAGTCTGTTTGTTTTGCCGGAAACCATTTTAATGGGGTTTCAAGCATTTCCACACAGTCCTGTCCTCCTCACCTTGACATCTTGCGGCTGAGTTGGGTCTGTCAGCTGCGTCTCCAGGACCCGCAGGCTCTCTGCAGCCAGAACGATCAGCCTCTGCAGGATCTGAAAGGAAAGCGCCCCCAGGACAGAGATTAGCACCGCACACCGTGACACCATCTGATTAAAAATGACATCAACGAAGAGTACATCCTCGGAGACACAGAGCATGTGACATTTACCCAGAGCAGAATTCAAGATTCATCAGCCTATCGAGGATTTGCTCAGGGCAGACAGTATAGGTAAACTGGACACACACACACACACAAAATAGAGTCCAGTCAGGCTGTGCGGGGAGAAAGACCAGGTCGGGTGTACTGGGAGGATAGGAGAGACCAGGCTGGGTGCACGGAGAGAGACCAGGCTGGGTGCACGGGAGGGACTGGGAGAGAGACCAGGCTGGGTGCAGGGGAGGGACTGGGAGAGAGACCAGGCTGGGTGCACGGGAGAGAGACCACGCTGGGTGTACTGGGAGGGATAGGGAGAGACCAGGCTGGGTGCACGGGAGAGAGACCAGGCTGGGTGCACGGGAGAGAGACCAGGCTGGGTGCGGGGAGAGAGACCAGGCTGGGTGCACGGGAGAGAGACCAGGCTGGGTGCACGGGAGAGAGACCAGGCTGGGTGCACGGGAGAGAGACCAGGCTGGGTGCACGGGAGAGAGACCAGGCTGGGTGCACGGAGAGAGACCAGGCTGGGTGCACGGGAGAGAGACCAGGCTGGGTGCAGGGAGGGACTGGGAGAGAGACCAGGCTGGGTGTACTGGGAGAGAGACCAGGCTGGGTGTACTGGGAGGGATAGGAGAGAGACCAGGCTGGGTGCACGGGAGAGAGACCAGGCTGGGTGCACGGGAGAGAGACCAGGCTGGGTGCACGGGAGAGAGACCAGGCTGGGTGCACGGGAGAGAGACCAGGCTGGGTGCACGGGAGAGAGACCAGGCTGGGTGCACGGGAGAGAGACCAGGCTGGGTGCACGGGAGAGAGACCAGGCTGGGTGCACGGGAGAGAGACCAGGCTGGGTGCAGGGGAGAGACCAGGCTGGGTGCAGAGAGACCAGGCTGGGTGCACGGGAGGGACTGGGAGAGACCAGGCTGGGTGCACGGGAGAGAGACCAGGCTGGGTGCACGGGAGAGAGACCACGCTGGGTGCACGGGAGGGTGAGACACCTCCTTTACCTGCACAGACGGCCCTCTTTGGTCCAGACTGAGTTCTTCTTGTCTTTGGGGTGGCGATGAACATGGCAGGCAGCGAGGAGCGGGAGGCAATAAAATCGTTTCTAATCTCCGTGATTTCCGTGGCTGCAGGATGAGAAAGAGAGGTGTGAATGCAAATGCTATTATACAGTAATAAAAATTTAAAAAAGTACCATTGGATCATTGGAAATCGAAATCAACCAAAAACAGCACTGAACAGCATAAGGCATGCACTTACCTCGATTTGAACCATATGGTTTGCGGTTCACGTCAAGTCCTTGTTTTTCCATTCAATCCAACTGGCCGAGATGCCAAGCCGTTACAGTATACCCAAGGGTGAAGTCCACCGTTCAGGCAGAGACAGCTACCCTGACCTTGGCTTTAACATTCAGAGGACTAGAGGCAGATATATCGGCTCAGTGGTGTGTGACGCTAGAGGACTAAGGGCTGATCTATCTATCTATCTATCTATCTATCTATCTATCTATCTATCTATTGGCAGAAATTATTTGATTTAGCTAATTCTACCAAGGAACAAAATGTGTCAAGCAGCAGATGTTTTTACAAATAGCACTAGCATAAGTTAATAATAGTTGTAAAATTAATTACAGCTGCAACTAATGGTGAATTTAGCAAGCTGTTTTCCAGCTTCTGAAGTCGCTTGAACTGGGGTGGATCTGCAAAGAAACCTGGAAAGCGAGGACTGCGATTGGAATTTCAATGAAGAGGACGAGGAGGAGGAGAGAGCTTCGCACGGCAGCCAGGAGGCGGGAGTTTTGCATACAATCCCCAGCGCTTTCCTATGCTTTACTACAGGCACTGTAGGCAGCAGTGTGGAGTAGTAGTTAGGGCTCTGTACTCTTGACCGGAGGGTCGTGGGTTCAATCCCTAGTGGGGGGACACTGCTGTTGTACCCTTGAGCAAGGTACTTTACCTAGGTTGCTCCAGTAAAAACCCAACTGTATAAATGGGTAATTGTATGTAAAAATAATGTGATATCTGTATAATACTAAATAATGTATAATGTGATATATTGTAACAATTGTAAGTCGCCCTGGATAAGGGCGTCTGCTAAGAAATAAATAATAATAAATAATAATAATAATAATAATAATACTACACTTTGCTATGCTTTCACTATGATACACTTTTATAAGGGACAGACCTGTAGTCTTTCAGTGAAGATTGAAGGGTGCGCTGCTTAGTCTCCTGAAGGCTAACCCACTCAGATTATTTTTAGCCCTGGTTTCTGGTTAAACATTACTCACCACCTTCCTACTTCTTGGTCTTTGTGCAATGAGATGGGCTGGGTTTCCCAGCGTTCACAGCACATTCAGGGAACTAGTCACCTCCCTTCATTTGGTAGTATGACTAAAGTTTTTAACCCGCCTCAATTCTACAGACGTACGTGCTCACAAAAAGAAGGTCCCGCTGCCCTGCACTGACAGGACACACTATGTGCTCGTCCCTGTTTTTATTGTGCAATTTGGTTCAACTCCCAGACATAGAAAGACACGTCCTTAACATAGTAACAATTCCCCGTCCTAACAATTCTATTAGGTTTAATGTCGCTACAAAACAATGCAGTAACACAGGCACTATGTGTTTTAATTGCTGGAACGCTGTGCGATGTACAGAAGCAGCATCAGTCAGCTACACAGGGGAGGCGGGGTCTCACCTGTGATGTCACCGTTGAGGTTCACAATGAGAGGGTCGTTCCTCCAATCAAATGAGACGAGCAGGTGAAGGAAGCGCAGGAATCCCACCTGCGGGGAGCTGCACAAACAGAGAGAGGGTTTGGTTACAGTAGCTCCCAGAATTCACTGCTTCCATCCGCCCTTGTAGCGTATAACCTCTATTGCTATAATAATCGAGCTCCAGCTGTGAAATCTGAAAATGTTTTTCCAAATCCAGCAACCTCATAAAATAGATTTTATACAAACCCTGTACCTTTACAGGGATGGGAATAAGACTCCTATTTCAGAGCAGTTTGAGCCATTCCTGGTTTTAATACGAGTTTAATTAGACACACCTAAGCCTGTTACCTGTACACTGTGGATAACCATGCTTGTAGCAAAACCTGGAATGGTTGAAACTGCTGTACAATAGGAGTCCAATTTCCATCCCTGCTTTCCATATTTAACACACAGTCCAGCACTGTTCTGAAAATGCCACATATTGAGCTGAATAGTGTATCCGGTCGGCTAAATTGCCGTCTACTTTTCCAGATAAGCCACCGAAAATATTTATAGCTATTTATAACAAACAAACAAAAAAACGGTTTTACAGTGCTCGTATGTTCCTGTGAATAGTATTCAAAATGTTCATTTTCTTCCAGTAAAATAGCAGCAATTTGTACAATTCATGGTGTATGTAAGTCGAGTAAAACATCCCTTCTCTGAGGGCATTTCATTACCGGACCAATGTTTCCATGGACACCGTGAAATCGCGACGGACCAGTCAGTTTCTTACAAGTGATGTTGGTGATGATGGCCGAACGATGAAGCGGTTATCAAATCAATCATCGATTTACACTTTTTACCCAAGAAAACAGAGGACAGTGGAGGCAAGCAATGCACATCTTACTGTGATTGCTCAGTAGCTGTAAGCTTACACATTGCCTCTTGTTTTTGAGTGCACAGGCTCTCACTGCCATTGAAACTAGGGGTACCAGATTTCCAGACTAAAAAACTGGAACCTTTTTTTTTTCCAGGGAACCAGTTCACCATTTTGATTAGAAACAAAGTGCTTTTTTGTTTTCTATTTCAGTGCATACCAGTCGTTTTCTGTGACTTGTTGAATCTTGTTGGTAGCTTAAATAGCTCCTTTTAGCTGTATCAACCGTCGTTTTGTTAAATATTAATTCTTTACTGAATTAGGCCTAACTGTGCATATTTTTATATTTTACATCATAATTTATATGGAACACAAAACAACAATTTTCCGTTTCAACACTACTCTTTCCATTTGATAAGTCATTTCCATGTTTTTCCATTTCATATCCATATTACTTGATATTTATGTACTGGACTTTTACTTTCAAGCTACATTGTTGCAATACATTAACTTATTGTTATTTGTATGTATTTTAATCAAGCAACAGTTAACAGAACTGAAAAAAAATATTAAAACGAAAGAAAAAAATACAACTTGCTGTAGAAATCGCATTAATGCTTACAGAAATTGCACTCTCGGACTCAGTATTTAATGAGAAACGACGTCATGGGAACGTATGTACACTCCGAGTCTTGGAAAACTAAAAATACACGTAAGAACTGGTGGTTCCATGAATGTTTTCAGAAACTGAAAATTGGTCTGAAAAAATTCTGTATTCAGATTTACTACCAATTAATACTGCTTATCTTATAACTATAATTTAGAAATTGCTTCACATTGTTCTCTTCTGGCTCACTTGGTATTATGGTATCTATATAATGTGACATTGTGTGTTTTTGTGCCTGAAATATCATTTCTCTGTCTGGTTCTGTCTTTCCGTGCTTTTTTTCTGTGTGTAAAATTATTGCAAAACCAAACAGTTTGCTTAAATATGTGGACTTTCTTTACTTTGACATGTACTGTGTGTTAAGACAAGTTTGTGGTTTTAAACTTCTAATATAAATACATTATTTTGAAATTTCTTTTCATAGACACTAAGTAACTTTCACTCGCTCTTTAAAACTGGACACCTAAAATCATAAAAAAAGAAACAAAGTTACACACTTATTTAGATTTGTGGGGCCCTATTAAGGCA
>JAGXEW010002306.1:0-11881 GCA_030684275.1 Acipenser oxyrinchus oxyrinchus | reverse complement strand
AATAAATTTTCTCACTAGCACTAGCTAATAACTGGAACCTCACTCTAATATTTAGCTCCATTCAGACCATGCAACCTTCCTGTTTACAAACCAACGTGGTCTTTACAAAAGCACAGTCGCACATGAAAGGCTGACGATGCTTTCTGTGGGGAGGGGTATGTAAAAGACAGGGGCGCCCGAGTTTGGTTTTGCAGTTTGTAAAGCAAGCTGAAACCCTTAGTGAGTCGAGGCTGCTAATGAGGCCTCTATTGTAATTGGGTCATCAATTTTTTAAAATTGGGTTAAGAATATTTGTGCCAGAATTGATTTTAAATGTGTTTATTCTCATCACACTGGATACGAAAAGAAAAAAAACAGTAATTATTTAAAGTTACACTAAAGTATTTAGACCACAACAGAATTGTTACCATTTGCCTTTTGTTTCATGATTTCAGGGAATCTGTTGCATTTCATAGAAAATCAACGTGAGTAGATGGGAATCTGCTGACACTCTTCAGGTTGACAGGGAGCGTGTTGCTGTGGTTGCCACAGCAATCAGAACACAATCACATTTAGAGCAGGCATGGATGGGCAGTGAGGGGTTTCGTTTGTTTTTCTCCCGAACTTTATTCAAAATCACACAAAAACATTCAAAAGGTAAAACATGGTACCCAATATTTTACTTTGCATAACAGAACAATTTCAACAGGAACAACAAAAGATATACTTTATTTGACAATACATAAATTTATAAGGGACCTCATCTTTGACCCTCTACCAATAACAGTGCCTGTGGCTGCAGTGACTTTAGCTAAAATATCCCTTACCATTCTGGCAAGTTATTGCAACTGCTTCATAACCCTTTTCTTCCATTACTTGGACTAAGACTGAATCTGAGTTTCTCATGCTGACACTGAAGGGCACCACTGTTGTTTCCTAGTTCATTACTGTTGCTGTCCTGTCTGTCCTCTGGATCTCTCTCTCTGTCTCTGTCACTGTAGCCTCTGCAAATCAAAGTTTCATTCAATAACTTTGCACTGCTAATTCTAGCAGACCATGTTCAGGCTGAGATTTAAAACTAGTCCAGTATTAGTGTCATTCACTGACGCATAGCATTATTATTATTATTATTATTATTATTATTATTATTATTATTATAATAAGTAAAGTGAGAGACCAACAGCAGGCAAAAAACGGTCCTCACAGGACGTCTTTATATCGGGGTACAGGTTTTCAGATAAAGAGATTTATAAAGATATAAAACAAAGCAATCATATGCTTTTGTATTGGCAGTAACTTTAAGTATAGATACATTAAACCACTTAACTAAATGTAATCAAGAAACACCAAAGAAAACAACTGGGCGTTAAGAACGCGTTATGCACGTTACTGCGTACAGTCGATAGGTACGCATCACGATACATTACAACACAGCAAGCACAGCCCATCACAGTGTTAAATTCAATCAAGAAAAATGTGTTCTTGCCACTACGGTACCTCCACCAGTAATATCACCATGTTATGTTGCATCGCCAGTATACTGTATAATTAACTGGATAGCTGCTTTCTGTCTTACACTGATCATGCCATACGGGGCGCCCAATCTGCTGCAGTCTAAGCTGGTGTGGGTGACACGGAAATAAAACTGGAAGCGCACCCTGGGTAACCAGCACCGTATCTTCATGTCACTCTGCTTAACTCGTTCTCGACACCAGGCAAATTTAAAAAAAAAAAAGATTGTGCCAAAATAAATAGAACACTTGTTATTTTATTTACGAACCACTAGAATAGAATTGAATATAAAATCGTCGATGACCCGTGAGCCAACTGCATATACAGTAGCACATAGTTATATACAGCTATGTGCTGCTTTGCACCTTGGACCAATAATGTCATTTCCCTACTACTCGCCGAGGCGTCGTCTCCTGAACCGACACACACACACACACACACAGAATAGAACCACAAAACGGACATTAAAAAAACAACAAAAACATTTAAAAATAATCGCCCACATCTTTCTCCTCTCGCCAGTCCGGCTAAATAGTAAAACACAAAACGCCGGCTTTAAAAAATAAAAACATATGCCAAATAACTAAATCTGTATTACCTGGTGAAGGTCGAGTTAAGAGTTGGGGATTTGAACAATAATTTTCACCTTCGCTTGTTCCACATCTCACTCTCTTACCACAAGGACAGCATCCGCTCCATAGCAATCTGATCTGCTGCCAGCAGGCCGTGACGTCACCTGCGCGAGAGGGCGTGCGTAATAAAGCGTCACAGGGGAGGAGAACGGGCGAGACGAATCCATGAAAGTATAATATCTATGGTGGAATCAGAGCTACTCTATGTTAATGTAATACAGTATCTATGGTTGAGTCTACTATATTCACATCACAGTCGAGTGACAAATATTACATTTTTTTTTTAAGCTGTGACGAGGGGAAAGCATATTTTATTGCATGTGATGATGGATGCACACATCTTATAGACCGCTATGTGCACTGCTTTGCAAGAAATGTGTACATTTTGCAACAAGTACCGCAAATATTTAAAAAGATCAATGCTAGCAATAGACTACAGTTTTTCTTCATAATACAAATAGTTTATTATAGTATGTATATAAAAAAACAATTTTGTTACTAAGTGTTGAATTGTATTATTATTATTTATTTATTAGCAGATGCCCTTATCCAGGACGACTTACAATTGTTACAAGATATCACATTAATTTTTACATACAATTACATTATTATTATTATTATTTTTTTACACATTATTTTTACATACAATTACCCATTTATACAGTTGGGTTTTTACTGGAGCAATCTAGGTAAAGTACCTTGCTCAAAGGTACAGCAGCAGTGTCCACCACCTGTAATTGAACCCACAACCCTCCGGTCAAGACTCCAGAGCCCTAACCACTGCTCCACACTGTATTAACAGGAGGACTAATAACAATGTTGCCTAAATAATGTGTTTCCTGTATCAGTTCCTTGTTTGAAGAAAAAAAAAAAATTATGTTGTGCAAGAACCACAGAGCTACCCCAGCATGATGCTGTTGTAATAATACCAGGCACTGCAAAACATACTCTCTCTGCATCATTATGTGTTCAAGTTGATTGCTGTAGTGTTGAGAGGACTCAAGGTTAAAGAGAGTGATTTAACTTTCATCACAAGTGACTCTACCTGACTTGGATATACCTAGATAAACCAGACATATACACACCTACACTGCAATAACTAATGTGTATTCTGCAACCAGAAATTCAAATGCAATGTATACCATTTTGAAGGGCATAACAAGGCCTTTTTGGAGTGTGGAGCCCACGTGTCATTAACCTATTGCCTTTAAGAAAAGACCCCAAGACGCCATCTGCATTACACATTCCCTGCCCCCCTTGTTAACTTCACTAAATAAAATGCATAATAATAATAATAATAATAATAATAATAATAATAATAATAATAATTCAACCCATCAATGCAATATGCACAATTGCTACAATTACTTTTAACTGGTAATACAGTTACATTACAAAGAGTGCATTCTCTTTTTCAGTATAATGCAAAGATCACCTTGTATATTTAATAAACAATATCACTATTGAACGCTGTACCAAGTGTTATCAATTGCATACACAAGTCCTTCAGGTTATCTATAAGGCAGCAATCAGTAGTTCACAGGTGATGATATCAACGGGGTGTGGTGAAAGCACTGTCCATTGCTTGCTGAATATATTCCTGAGTAGATAAGCACCCCATCTTCACATGCGACAGATTGAACAAGAAATACATTCAGTGCTCTGGGACCCCAAATATACTACTTTTAATTACCAATGCACATTTCTATCATTTAATCTTTTCTATTGTGACTGCCAAAACCAGTACAGCATTTTTCAATGTGTTCCCAGTCTTGGCAGTCTGTGCTGTTGGAGGGATATGCAGTAAATAGTGAGCAGTTGACAATGAGGTTTTAATTGCTATTTATTATCTAAACGAAAACAGCAGCATACACAAGATCACAGCACTCACTCCCATACACTATGGGTTGCTGTCTTGGATTGTGTCTAAAGTCACAGTCCTCAAAGTTAGGAAATGGTAGTCCCATATGACAGCACTGTTGCTTTGTATCTTGTAAGAAAAAATGAATGAGATTTCCCTTGCTTAGCTTTCCATCATGGTACATACAGTTTAGATAACATGCCACAGTGCTAGACATGGGTTTCAGAGATAAGCATGTGTTAAATACAGTGCCAGCCAGTTCCACAAACAGCAGGCTGTGTACCCAGAACACTAGAGTGACTGTGTGCTGTTCCTCTAGATGAAACCTACCCACTTATTTAACCAGGTCCCGTCTCCTATTAAAACACTAGAGTGACTGTGAACTGCTCCTCTAGATGAAACCTACCTACTTATTTAACCAGGTCCCGTCTCCTATTAAAACACTAGAGTGACTGTGTGCTGTTCCTCTAGATGAAACCTACCCACTTATTTAACCAGGTCCCGTCTCCTATTAAAACACTAGAGTGACTGTGAGCTGCTCCTCTAGATGAAACCTACCCACTTATTTAACCTGGTCCCGTCTCCTATTAAAACACTAGAGTGACTGTGAGCTGTTCCTCTAGATGAAACCTACCCACTTATTTAACCAGGTCCCGTCTCCTATTAAAACACTAGAGTGACTGTGAGCTGTTCCTCTAGATGAAACCTACCCACTTATTTAACCAGGTCCCGTCTCCTATTAAAACACTAGAGTGACTGTGAGCTGTTCCTCTAGATGAAACCTACCCACTTATTTAACCAGGTCCCGTCTCCTATTAAAGCACTAGAGTGACTGTGAGCTGCTCCTCTAGTTGAAACCTACCCACTTATTTAACCAGGTCCTGATTTGCAGTGCAATGAAGGCTAGCCCCCGTTTCCCCTGATTTGCAGTGCAATGAAGGCTAGCCCCCGTTTCCCCTGATTTGCAGTGCAATGAAGGCTGGCCCCCGTTTCCCCTGATTTGCAGTGCAATGAAGGCTCGCCCCCGTTTCCCCTGATTTGCAGTGCAATGAAGGCTGGCTGCTGTTTTAGGTTACAAATCAATTGCTGCAGTAAGACTAGCAGGATAACAGGTGCCGTTAGAGACCATTGTTGAAACGTCTTTCAATTCTCTTACAGACCCTCTCAGCCAATCAGGTGCGAGTAGAGAGCTCATTATCAGGCAGTCCTGCAACTCTCCTTGCAGCAACAGCTTATTTTAAACAATCCTCAGCACATGCCAGTAACACACATCCTCCCACAAGTGTTATTCATGTTAACACCAAGTTTCATTGCAGTGGTTTTCCAGATCAGTATACAGACAGACGACCGCCTCCACTGTATCCCAGCACTGGGGATTTTATACTCCTGTGCAGGGTTCAGTTATCAAGTATGTCTGTACTGTATCTGTACTGCTGAATAATTGAGGATGGCTATGACAAAGACCATTTTAATCCCTTTACTTTAAATATATTACATACAGTACCATGAGCTTTTCTCAAGACATTTTAACCTCGTGAACATTTTTTTTTCCAATAACTAGCTGTCATTTTAAATGTATTATAAATCTGATCACAAAGCACCAGATAAATTATATGTTTTAAACATAGCTATTAACAAAATACCAAAAACAAACCAACATAAAAACATAAAAATGTAGTTATAGCATAGTTAAGTCTGTTTAGTCAGTGCTGTGCAAGATACAGTATTTGGTTCCTCTACTGTGACTGGAATGAACAGATTAGGTGTGCAAACAATGTGCAATGATTAAAAACAATGGACACATGGTGAAAGTGTCTGCACCACTGGAGAAGCATGTACTGCAAGTGTTCAGTCTTTCTTACGAAGAGCTTTCTTTACATCATTCCAACTCCAAGTGAATTCCTTGAATACTTGCAGAAGAACGATTCCCACAGACACTGTGACGAAGCCACACAGCATGCCAAGGCAGTCCACAGCACCCACGTCACTCCATTCCCTGAAGAGAATGGCGGTGGCCAATGTGACGACAGTGGTGAACGTCACGTAGTAAACAGCCCGAACACAGAGCTGTCAAAGTGCTTCAGTGCGTTGTTAATGAAGGTGAACTGGATGAGGACACTGGATGCCAGGGTGACCAATAGCAGCCCCAAGAGACACAGGGCTCTCTGATTGGAGGGGTCCCCGGTGAACACGTCCTGAGCAGCCAGCCCCACGCCATTGCTACTCGACACGGTGAAGCTGCCCAGCAAGGAACAGATAGTGCTGTACACCATGATGTTAGTGTGGCGTGCACAGGGCGACCCACAAGATGAGCAGCAGCAGCAGCAGCAGGATGACACAGAGGTAGCCGAGGAACACTGCAGAAGAGAGCCGAGAGCCGCTTAGGAGGGAGTTCACATTTACTGCACATTATTAGCATTTAGTAACACTTAATGGGCTGCTCTGTAATGTGGGAACTGCGCATGCAACTGGCAATGGTATTATTTATATCCCCAGATACATTACAGGAGCCATCTGTTCCATGAAGAACCAACAGCATCTCATATTCCAGCAACGCCCAGGCTGCTCACAGAAGTGAAATCAAAACCGGATTGCAGATGGGTTCCCAGATCTAGTCTTCAAACTGGGATCTCATTTCATTCCTACCATGACACAATGGTGCAGTAATCTCATTGTCTGCTGTGAACAAGAATGTGTAGGTGTGACATCATGAGTTTTATTACTCCAATCGGGTACTACTTTCTCATTCCAGTGAGTTTAGCAACAAAGACCAGTTTGATCTGTATAAGTTGTATATATGTCCCACATTTATGATCATGGCCATATTTCTATTAAGGATGAGAACAGTCGCAAAACCCCAATTCCTACAGTATGAGGAATGTTATGCAAATTAAGTGGGTACCTAATTAACATACCCCCCCATGCAAATATCAAAAGGGTTGATGTGGTCGGATTTAGTATTTTCTGTCTAAAGTAGTTCCACCTGTTTCATTCCTAATGGAGATGGGAACCTATGTCAAACAGGCTCTGTCTAAAAAATGTGGGTGCAGTGACTCTGGCTCTGGTGCGGGTGCAGTGACTCTGGCTCTGGTGCGGGTGCAGTGACTCTGGCTCTGGTGCGGGTGCAGTGACTCTGGCTCTGGTGCGGGTGCAGTGACTCTGGCTCTGGTGCGGGTGCAGTGACTCTGGCTCTGGTGCGGGTGCAGTGACTCTGGCTCTGGTGTGGGTGCAGTGACTCTGGTGCGGGTGCAGTGACTCTGGCTCTGGTGCGGGTGCAGTGACTCTGGCTCTGGTGTGGGTGCAGTGACTCTGGTGCGGGTGCAGTGACTCTGGCTCTGGTGCGGGTGCAGTGACTCTGGCTCTGGTGTGGGTGCAGTGACTCTGGCTCTGGTGCGGGTGCAGTGACTGGCTCTGGTGCGGGTGCAGTGACTCTGGCTCTGGTGCGGGTGCAGTGACTCTGGCTCTGGTGCGGGTGCAGTGACTCTGGCTCTGGTGCGGGTGCAGTGACTCTGGCTCTGGTGCGGGTGCAGTGACTCTGGCTCTGGTGTGGGTGCAGTGACTCTGGCTCTGGTGTGGGTGCAGTGACTCTGGCTCTGGTGCGGGTGCAGTGACTCTGGCTCTGGTGCGGGTGCAGTGACTCTGGCTCTGGTGCGGGTGCAGTGACTCTGGCTCTGGTGTGGGTGCAGTGACTCTGGCTCTGGTGTGGGTGCAGTGACTCTGGCTCTGGTGTGGGTGCAGTGACTCTGGCTCTGGGCACTAGGGGTGTGTGCTGGTCATTTTTATAATAATCCTAATGCTGGTTGCTATTTACACCTAATGCTCCTATGAGAAGGTACAGGCCCTGACATAACAATCGCACAGCTTGCAGTCTGAATCATTCCACGAGGAAGACACTGTGCACAACGCCTGTGGAATGACTGCGTGTTTTTTCAGTGGTATTTGAATTGCAATGCACCTGGATCTCCGAGCTTCTCTTCCAGCTCCATCCTTGAGCTCACATTCTCAGACTTGGGAGCGTGGATAATCAGAACAGCAGCACCTGCACAGCTTAACACACAGCCCAGCTTCCCAAGAACATTGAGATTCTCCTGCAGCATGTAAGAAGCCAAGAGAGACCTAAGAGAAAGGCTGGGGCTTTATGTATTTCCTTCATGCGAGCTACTGTAAGGTAAGCAACACAGGCTGTCACTGAAGGTTTACTTCCTGGAGTTAGTGGGGTGTCTTGTTTCAATATTTCAAGGACTTTGACACAATAGTTAACTGAGGCTTTCAAAGCAAACATCTACTGCTGTAGGTCCTCTAGGCTTGATTCTAAACCTCAACATAGGCAGTGCTGTGTGGACTCTATATATAAAGGCTTGTCCAATCAGGGGGCTTGTGACTTACCCAAACGGGACCCCAAGTGCTCCAAGGGGTGTAACTAAAGCAGCGGGCGCCATGTTGTATGCCAGGAAATTCCCTACCTGGCCCAGAGCCACTGTTTAAAAAGAACAGAAGGCTTGTTATGAACACACAGGCTTCCTCCAGCTCACAGACATTAAGAATTTATACCATAAGACTTACAGTAAAGCCTTTGGCCACTAGCCAAACCTAACTGCGGTGACTGAGGATCAACAGGTTCCCAACGGCAAGCCATTCCCACTGTCAACCAAAACAGCGGATATCACCAGGCTACTGAACCCTGGGAGGTCCCTGTCCGGACTCGACGGGCGTCTGACCAGCACTGTCTGACCAATTAACACCAGTAATAATGAAGAATGTGTCCTTGATAAAAAATATATACAGAACGTCTATACATCGCCACATTAACTGAACAGTAAATGGACTAATACTCACTTGCTAGTGTTCCACTCCACCACACGCATTCAGTTAGGTATGAAACTCCTATGAAGAGGCAATGACAGAGTTCAGTGAATTACTAGACATTCCCAAACTTCTGGAACGCACGCTGGATCCTGTGAAGAGGCTGAAATTATCCTGTTTTTAAATTGCTGATCTGTTAATTACAGTTGGGTCATAACAAATGTCATTCTGTACCAAAACTATCAGATGTTCCAGCTTCACTAACCTTCCTCACACTGCAATACCAGTATTTCTACCATGAATGTAACTTAAAGATGAAGTGCCTCATAAATGAATTCTGTTTTAAATAAAACTCATATCTGTGTATTCCTGCATAAATGTCTCAACAGAGTCGGTTCAAGTGTGCAACAATGTAACCATTATGCTGGTGTGTGCTGTACATCTTCATTACTCTTTCAGTGCTCTTGTAGGGTAATGCCTACACTGTGAATAACGTTTTCTCAAGGGAAATGCTTTGAACACTATGCCATGTCAACAGCAATTCTGTAAATTTAAAAGATTGGAGTTTTGTAAGCGAGTTCATATTGAAGTAAAACAAAGACATTGCTTTTCCTGCTTAGGTTAGTTTGTTCTGGTGGTGCTTTATCTTGGTGATGTGAAGACGTTTAATCAATCCATTCGTTTGGCAAAGTCTTATTGCAATCTGCTTCTATTCCTCCCTGGCTATCAAACACCAGAATCAGTTGAAACTGCAGCCTTTTCCTTTCCCAGAAACCAACAGAGCAAGCGGTCAAGTAACATCCTTTTCATACATGCAAAGGTCCTTTGGTTTTCTTTTATCTTGTAGTGTTGATGGAGCTTTGCTATTGAATGCAGATATTCATGATGCTGAGTGAAGACCAATCCCTATAAGAAATGTATTTACATTTGGAGGAGATAGTATTAAATAAAGTGGCTCCCTGTATGGAATGAAATGGAGGAAGGTGAGGCACTGATTGGTTGTCCGATTGGCCACATAATCAATTGTGTAATGAACCCACCTGCTAGTGGCTGCAGAAACCAAGGCTGGGTCCCAAACCATTCCCTTGCACCCTACACCCTTCGACAAGTGTACACTTCGCGTGATGTTTTACTGACGTCACAGAGTGTGCACTTGGGTGAGCGAGGGAGTAGGGTGTAGGGTGGATCTAAAAGCATTAAATGGGACGCACTTCAGCATCATCATTCAGCACCTTTACCTTTGACTGAGCAAGAAGCTACGCAGTCTTTTGTTGTCAGATTGTAGTTTGGAAGAATGGCTGTAGCATTTGCACTATTCCTGTTCCAAAGAGCTGTGGCAAGGATTTCAGCACGTAGGAGACGTCTTCACCGCGCTATAGTCCTACTGAGCGAACAAGACTTATTCAGAACATTTTACATGTATGTGGTTATTTTTAAACTGAGAATTTGACAAAAACTTTGATATTGGTTAAAAAAATGCAAACTTTGCCACATGTTACGAACATATACTTAATAATGCAGCCTAATATTTAGGTTTTTTTTTGTTTGTTTTAAGTAATATTTTAAATAATAATATATCTATTTTTACTTTAAATCCAATAGGTAATATATTTTGCTTTATATTCAGTATCACTACGAATTGGCTAAAGGTTCTACACGAATTTATTAATTACTGCAAAAACATATAATGGAAATGATAAAGGTGTGCAGGCTACATTCATTTCAAATGTCACTCCCAGCCCAGCTTCGCAGCGTTTCTTTCCCCGTGAAAAAAGGACATCGTTTGCCGCACGCAGCTGGATCAGTTTTAGGTCTCTTCCTCAGTCCGTGTATTTCGTACAAAATAATAATAATAATAATAATAATTTAATAATAATAATAATAATTATAATAATCTCCTAGTTTTGCTAGCTATATCCTATCTAGTTCATGTAACTAATTGTTAGATAATTAATTCCCTAAATCGATATGTACTGAAAATATTTTTCGCTGTACTTTCTAATCATATATTTTAATCGTGATCATAGATTTAAAAGATTAATTTTATTATCTAAGCGACTCAATACAACATACATGTCACAAATAATTATCTTGTTAAATAACTTAACAGTACCTACAATTTCCTAGCTAACTACAGTTACATTATATTTATGTGCAGCCGCGTCTGCTATATTTGCAAATTATTCCCACTTGTCTCAGTTAACGCAAAGAGTTCTGGCACTTCAGCACAAAAACACTTCCGCAAAAGTCAACTGTTTTGTACACTCAGCCGAAGGGTGCAGTGAAGGGCACATAAAGACTCGTAAGTAAGGGATTGGGACACCCTAAGATGACAAGCTTAGTACTTCCGTCGCTCAAGGGAAGGTAGTAGTGTGCGGTTTGGGACGCAGCCCAAGAGCATATCGCTGCAGAACGAAGGCTCCCACAGCGTAGCTCTCGCAGGGTAGTGCTGCGTGCGCAACTCATAATTTAAACAGTGCTTCGTTCTCCCGCAACACCGCTAACACATGACTATAAACAGGGTGTGGTAGGGCGACAACCCTGAACACAGGGATTAGCATGCATCTCAAGCTTGTGCGTGCCTGTCTTGCCCGATGAACCAGTTGTCCAGTTCGGTCATGCACTATAAATCCTGCAATGAAAACGATCCCGCATTAGTATTATGTTTGGGTAGCTGGACAATCAGAATTTCAAGTAGCATTATACTACACTACTATTTTTTGTCTCGTGAATTGACACACAGTTTTTAATCTTCGGTGAGAATCAATAATGCTGCACTACATGGCAAAATAAACTTACAGTGAATGAAGCCGTTTTAATTTACAGTACCTCGCTTTTGTGCTTGTAATATCCCCTTTTTCTGTAAGACAAACGTTGATCCATTCACAAGACTGGACAGCACAGCAATGCATAAACCAGCTGACAACGAATTGCCCGTGCTTTCCTTCGGGTCTAAAGTCATCCTACAAGCTTTGTTATTTATTACAATTAACAGTACACAGGTAATTCACGCTATTAGGCTATTCTGCACACTAAAGGCGCCCACTATACAGCCCTGAAATAAAAGTTGTATTTTCTACAGAGTTTCATTCTT
>JAGXEW010002305.1:0-11889 GCA_030684275.1 Acipenser oxyrinchus oxyrinchus | reverse complement strand
TCTTCCTATTATTACTTCAGTTTCTCTAACAAGGACCTTGTCTTGTGATCTCGAAGGCTGTTAGGAAAAATCAGGATTACAAATAAGAAGAAGGAATGTGAAAAGCCATTGATGCCTCCACCTGCATGTGTGCCTTTTGTCTTTTTTAACATAAAAACTAAAGTAAAAGCCCTGGCACTTGGGAGTGCAGGGTGAGTCATGGGAGTTAGGGAGGGTTAGTTTGCCTTCAACTGAGCATTTGACGACTCTACAAAAGTTTTGCATCACCTGGAATAATGGGACTGAGACATAAAATATATATCTTATGGAGGCTGTGTGGTCCAGTGGTTAAAGAAACGGGCTTGTAACCAGGAGGTCCCCGGTTCAAATCCCACCTCAGCCACTGACTCATTGTGTAACCCTGAGCAAGTCACTTAACCTCCTTGTGCTCTGTCTTTCAGGTGAGACGTAGTTGTAAATGACTCTGCAGCTGATGCATAGCTCACACACCATAGTCTCTGTAACAGTCGCCTTGGATAAAGGTGTCTGCTAAATAAACAAATAATATCTATATATAGTTTTTGCTCAAAGAGTCAACTTCCCAACGTTTCAGTATGTTTAACATACCTTTGTCATGGGAAAGTGTTTGAAAACAAACATTGGAGTTATTTATAGGCTTTTGATGCCATGGAACATAATTTAGATCTTTCATTAACATCATGTAATCAAAGAAACTACAAAATGATATTGCAAAAGCCTACCGGAAGCCAAAATAGTAGCACAAGATTTCATATTAGCTTTCGAAATGTCACATTTCATTAAGTATATGGAAAACTACAAAGCGGTATGTAATTCAATATGTTAACGTAATGTTATTCAGCAGGTTTCATTTGATTTTACTGTACTGCTACCATGGCTTCTGTGCCAGGAGGCCATCATTTGGCTAGATCGGTACCTCTGAGGTGACATTTGTCGCGAAATATTTTGCTTAACAGTCTTGACTTGAATTTATAAAACAACATTTTGTTGTAATAATACCTGTATTGTTAAAAAAAACGATATATATATTTTCGATTTTAAGAAGCAAAATTAGTTAATTCTGTAGGGTGATGCAAAACTTTTGGCCACAACTGCAGGCAGTGACTTGACCTTTCCTCTAGAGTTCAGTAGCTTGGTTTAGTGGGTGGAAAGAGGCTGTTGGCTTGACATCAGGAATGAAGCTTGTCCATTGATCTTCAGACAACATTCAAGGTGGGCATATTAATGTGACAAAGACATCTCAACCCTTTTTTAAAAATGTTGTATCTTTCTATAAACTGACTGGACCTTCTAAGTTATTTTGGGCACTTGCCGACAAATTCTGGAGTTCCAAAAATGTTTTTGAACTCAACTCCATCTTCGATTTTGTGAGCCAGGCCGAAGTCAATCAGTTTGATACGTGGCAAAGGAACGTTCTTATCCAGCAGCATTATGTTTTCTGGCTAGAAAAAGAACAAAGAAAGGGTTGCTGTTATTATATTCAACAAGAAGATCGTCACACAACTGAATTCTTTAGAATTGTTATCTTTATCCAGCACAGGCTCCTGGATTGTAGAGCTGTAAAGTCAAGCCTTATTCCTTTACTGAAAACCCACAGAATTGGTAAACAATCATTTAACTACAAGATGGAACTGCAACTGAAAGCCAGCGTTTCCCCATCTGCTTCATCAGGGCTAGCATTTTAACTCATGCAGAGAGTTCCTGATTACTTTCACAATTCTAGGTTTGTAATACTTGACCTCTCTTCATTTCTGGCGTTGTTTTTCAACTTTAAAGAAGAAAATGCCAAACCCTCATTCAACAACAAACCTTCAAACCAAACAAACATTTCAAATGATTATCTGACGTGACTCATTGTAAAATGTGGGGCTACTACATGTGACTGTGTATGTGACTATACATGCCACTATAGTTTACTACTGTATAATATACTAGAATATTCAAAACAGTGGTTTCTCTTGCAGTCCATTTCAAGCAGGTCCTTAATTACTTAAATCAACTATGTTAACCCATTAAAGACTGTTGAATTCAACCACTTAAGGACATGGTTGGGAAAAAGAATGGATTGAATGTGCCACAAGAGAGATCCACTGTATTATAGTAATCTAGAGTTTTGTTAAATTAAGAATAGTGTAGCATATTTTTATATGGAACTTTAAATCCAGCAAAGCAGTCAAAATGCAACTACAGTATTTGCATAACTGGCCAAACTGACACAATATTATCATTTCCACTGCTCAGGACTATCAACTATCCAAAAAAGTTATGAATTTCTGTGTTTTGAATGTATGTTAAATATCTATTTTGCACAAATAAATGCAAACTGCTGCATCTCATAACTAGTGGCGATAGAGCTACATATATATTTTATTCTACGTGTAAGTGTGACTCAAAACCCCTCTTGAAGAGTTTATTAAAATTACTGCTTCCTGTTCCTGTTATCTTACAGCTGCAGAGTAGAGGATTCCTGGTGAACGTTTCATTATATATATATATATATATATATATATATATATATATATATATATATATATATATATATATATATATATGCATTTGTTTAATGCATGTTGTTATTTTTTTCTTCTTCTAAAAAGACAAAACAAAATACATTTTCCATAGCATCAGACAGAAGGAAGCCACTAACCAAGTTCAGGAAATGTACTTGACGTCTTTTAGAGACGTCTTTTAGAGATGAATATCTATCTAACCTAAGTAACCTCCAAATTAGCTGGTTCGATTTGAGCAGTTTATTTTTGCCTTGTGGTCGTATACGCTGATGTTCTGGTTGTTCAGTACAGAATCAAAAACAAAACCCTTGTTTGTCAGCGCTTCACTGAAGTGAGCAACACCACATTCAAACTGATCCCACTGTTCCCTCAGGAGCATCACGTTAGCTTGTTTTGAAAGTAGTCTGGGAGTTGTTAAAAATATAAATACATGTTGTCAGTATATTCCAAAAACACAGAGAACAGCTCACTGACAGACAATGGAGTCCACTTAACATCCCTTCTAAAAGTTTACTGTGCATACCACTGTAGTAAAATCCAGTGAAAGCGTGATTAAGCACAGGCATGTAAATGAAAACAGAAGTATGGTAAAGCATTGTTAAGCATAGAAAATACACAGTCTACAAATGGTTTGACGTGGTAAACTAAGACATTTTTCCTTCACGTAAAAGGGGAAAAGGGGAAAAAAATTAAATTCTAAACAATATTTTTAAAAATGGCAGCTAGTGTTTATTTATCTCAGCTAAATATATTCACATGTATGGGGCATTTATGAAAAAAAAATCAACCAGTTAAAGTAAATCTGCAATCTCAGCTGGTGTCATGAAACCTGCTGCTATTGAAATTCGATGTTGGACTGCAGGCAAAGGGAACCACTTCCCAAAGCCCAGCCACGAGACCACACTGCTGTCTTCCCAGAATCCTAAATTGGCATCATCCCGGAATCTGAAGCCTTTCCTTCTCATTAACAATCCCTCTCAACTATGTAGACCATGTCGCCAAGGACAATCACAAAGAATGGCTGGCATTGTGGGGTCTGATTATTTAATGGAAGTCTTCAAGTTCTGCATCAACACACTCTTCATTGAATCATTCCCTCTAAATATCACTCATTACTGCTACAAATTTCCCCACAAGTCAATTGAAGAAGTAATTCCGGTTTCTGGCAGAACTTAATGTCCTGCTCCAAGGTCTGCTGGTAGACCGCTGGGTACAGAAGGCTAATCAACTTAGTTTGCTTGGCACTCACTTGGAAGCTTCTGACCCAAATGGGGTTCATTTTGACCTTAATAAGACTGAAAGCTGCAGAAAATCATCTAACATATTCTCACTCTGTGCGTGTGTGTGTGTCATTTTAACTTTGTATCCCCATGGGCTCCTGTCTTTTCTTAGAAAGCGGTATTGTGTGATAGCAATTCTTTGCCTGCTGAGATTCACTACAAATACAGGAGGTGCCGGCAGGTCTTCTGATATCCAAATGGTTAAATTGTCACACTGCCCACTGACTTGTGAAAGATAAGCACAAAAACATACAATTAAATATTAGTAATAGGCAATTTAATTGTATAAGCATGTTGGTAGTTTTGCTTCCACAGAACTCTACAGAAGTCTCTGGAATCCAGTAGACAGCACAGAAACACAGGCATGTTCGAAACACCAAAGCACAGCTAAAACATGAATGTGTAAAAAACTGGCAGGGTGTAAACATTAAAATGAAAAATGGCACAACTTAAAGTGCTGGAACATGTGAGTAAACCGAACTAGATTTGCAACATTTTTAAAGCTGCCCCAGTGTGTCTGTAGGAATGCCCACTAATTTGTATTGCCTGCTGCCTGTTATTGTATTCACAAGGGAGCCTCAACCCCAGGGTTTTATTTCCTTTGGATGGGTAACTCCTTGAAAACAAAACTCCAAAGAGCCTGGCCCTTGAACTGTGAACCTGCCATTGCATACTGCTCCCGATCCCAGAATGCATGAGAAAGAGACTTCCCAGAAACCATTCAACACCCTCCAACTGGCTCACTCCAGTACCAAGCAATCCAACAACAGCAAGTGGCTGTGGTCTTTCTGTCAGCACTGGATAGTGATAATTACAGGAAAAAATCGGAAGCATTCTACATGGACAAAATGTTTAAAAAAAAAAACTGTGTGTCTATTCCTTTTAGATTTATTATGATTATGTCTTACATCATTTCTCGCAGTCAGAAAGGCAGCACTTCCAGAGGTGCAGAAGATAAGTTAGCTAAGACTTGAACTTTGGTGGTTTAGTGCCTGGTATTTATTCACCTTTATAGGGTCAATAACCCTATAAAAAAGTGCAAGTACAATTACAGTAGCACTGTTTGGAGAAATCATTGTTCCAGAATGTTTTTTTTTTTCAATACTTGTCTTAGGGTCATATGTTCAAGCACAGATGTGTCAATATGAGCTCTAAAGCAACACCCTTTTTATGACAAGAATTAACTTTGTTATTCGCTTGCAGTGCTGTTAAGTACATGCGCAAACAACATCCTGACGAACCAACCTTGAGATCAAAATGTGCGATTTTCCTGGAGTGCAGATAGTTGACCCCGTCAAGGATTTGTTTCATGAACTGGGTAGCTTCTTCTTCGCTCAAAGACTCTTTCTGTGCCAGGAAATCAAACAGCTCCCCTCCAGACACCCTGAAACCAAGCAAACAAGATGTGAAGAACCACTGTCAATCGAGTGTATCTAGACCCAGTCAAATCACAAATATTCTGGCTGGTATTTAGTCACCATTATAGGGTCAATAACCCTACATAAAAATAACTTCATATCTCCCACAAGTCATTGACATTTTTTTTTTTTTTATATATTTCAACTTGAACTCAGGTGAAGCCCACTTGAGTATAAACACCCCCCACAAAGCTTAAAACTATGTAGGGTCAGGTGAGGTCACAATACCTGCAGCAGACCATAGTGTTGTTTAGAAAGGATCCACAGCAACATGATAATAACTAGTGATTGTTGTTATTCTATTGAGACACAACAACTTTATACAAGGCCCCCACCATTAATGTATTACTATGATGTACGTTCTTTTTATATCTGTATCAAACAACCAGTCTTTTTCTGGCCATTTGTACATTAGGAAACAACAATGGATTAGTGATGCTGCACAGACCTGCATTAGTAAAATACAGGATCAAATGATAATGGAGCCACTGTGTCTGCTTCTGTACAAAGAACTGCCCTGCTCTACCTCTTCTCTAGACTGTATATTGTTCTAAAGGTATGCTTTTCAAATCACACTATTGAAAGGTTTCTACTGCTCACTCACAGACTATTGGACAAACCTTAGAATCATGTGATTTCTAGAGTCACAGATTCCAAACCCTGTTGGTGCTGAAACCCAGGGTTATGAAACAGAACTTGAACCTCACAGGAAAACAGCCAGTGTTTCATTTGCAATGTACAGAAACAGTGCAGAGGAAGAATGTTTTTCCTGCTTTTTGTCCATTTTAAATATTTGAAATCAACTGTCTCTGAATTTATTTATTTATTTTTGTATTTATTTTTTTATTTACAACGATGTTTGATTTTTCTAGTGCCAGTAAAATTTTACACAGATTTTCATTGTGGCACATTTTCAAGTTCAGTTTTTTTAAATATTTAAAACTGTACAGGGGATGTGAATGTACAGAGCTACAGTATTGTGGAAACCACATGTACTTGTAAGCGTATTGTACTTGGGTGCTCAATTAAAACAACAGCTAAAGCTGCAAGTCCATGCGTTTCGTTTAGTCCACCTCCCTGCCCACAATGCACACTCTAATAATCACTTAAGCAGCCAAATATCAGTCATTTAGCAAGCATACACCTTCTTTACTTTCACACCTTAAACTCAATGCATACCTTCATTGTGCTGATTACAGGTTGCTTGATAGTCCCATGTTTTGACAGCTGTCATTATGTTAATATAAGATATGGAGATGTAATGCCCACTACACTGATCTCCTATGGTAACTGTAATGTAAGACTGTAGACATACCTCCCTCCCATTTACTGTACCCAGTGGTAATATATACCCATACAAGCCTGCACTTTTCAAACAGAAACTCAAAGAAGCATGGCATGAGCCTAGAAACAAGGCTGCTGTTTTAACCTTTTACATACCAGGGTGTATATATCAGACCCTGGTGTCAGATTACTGTACAACAGGTTCCAAGTCACATTTTGCTTGAGAAGTTAGCGTGAAGTACAGGAATCAATACATACATTTATACTGAGGCATACAGGGTGACAATCACACTTTTGCTCGGTGTGATTGTGTATATGCTTACATTAACTTGTGTTTTAATGTGTAATGTTCTGTGTAAATTCACCATGTACTTCAAAGTGACATTGACACCATTTATTCTGATCTGAGAAAGACACCAATTAAAGTTACCAACTTGAAATAAACAAATAGGGAATTTAAGTCAGAAGCTTCTTAAGTTCTTAAATATTCTTAAGTTGTTTATTTTATTATCACTTTTGAGTAAAACGCTTTGTGAATTTTCCCCTTTGTGTTTTGAGGTGCAATAGATAGCTGTAAAATATATTACTGGGAATACTTGAGGATGGGATGATCCTTTCTTTTGTGGTAGAGCATATCTCAGGACCTCCCTGGAAAGGAGACCTGTAGTCTCAGGTAGTAATAACCATTGAAGTAAATAAACACAGACAAACAGGGTTAAAGCAAAACGCTTTACAACTAGGGAGTTTGCATTGCTTTAGCATTACGTTGCTAGATCAGGTGCAGCCAAATGGAGATAACAGGGTGTAACATACAGTACACCGTGTCAATGTGAAAAAAGTGACCTGAAAAGTTGCAATAATTCAGAAGTTTGACAAGCAAGGAGTTCCGTTTTCAGGAAGGCGGTGTTCTGTGAAACAAATGCATTCTTTCCTGTTCTCGCTTTCCTTATCCCCTGAAGAAAAGAAGGAAATCCTCTCCAGACTTACAGCTCCAGAATGAGCACAGTGTCGGTCCTGTTCTCATAAACGTCGTGCAGGGTGATGATGTTGGGATGCTGGATCTGCTGGAGGATGTTGACCTCGCGCTCGATTTCCTCCCGCCTCACCCCCCGCCGGCTGGCACGGCTCTGGCGCTTCTTGATGAACTTGGCAGCGTACTCCAGCCCGCTGCTCTTCTCCTTGCACTGCTTCACGATGGCAAACTGCCCGCTACATAGACACAAAAAAATCCATTAGCGTTGTGTTCACAAACAAAGCTTCCCCCGTGTTTTTGAATTTCAGAATACTGTGTCCTGGCTATACAATATTTTATTTAAAAAATATTAAAAACACTCCGTGACACCCAAGTCGGTCCAATACAAAAAAGGTATTAAAAAATAAACCTAAGATTAAGAATTTTCTAAACTTGCAAATAACGTAATTTGCCACTTCATGTTTATATTGGTTTATATTAACCTGAAATGTACTCACTCTGATGTTTGATGCTGAATGTCCCACAGAAATGTAAGACAAACAACGGTCAATTGCTATTTAATTGATAACCACTGGACGCATCAAGTGGCAAGTGACACTATCTTGACGCTATGCTTCACGTTTGTTTATCCAGACTATACTGTATCACGCTATCACAGCGTAACAGGATACGGAATTCCAATAAAAATTGAGATTCCACTTGTCATGTAATTCAGGACAACAATAATGCAACTCAATCAGGGGGAAATAAAACAAAAGAATAAAACTGTGTATTCTGTGACGTCAATCTCTCAAAGTGTTTGATCTCACACCTGGAAACCAAAAAGGTCACAGACCGAGGTTACAGTAAAAAGCCTATTTTCACGAGTCTATTTTGAAGTCTAAAACAGTGACGGATCTAAACACCACTGCACTTGAACCTGATAGTATTCCTGCTGGGGTTTTTCACTAGGCGAGATTTACTGACCTACTTACTATTAGCATCACGAAAAACAAAAAAACACAGAGGAACGAGGTCCGCAAAACAGCAGGTTTGTAAAGAGCAGCTGCATCAAAATCTGCCACTGTTTACATTATTATTACATACCCTGCATCCTCAAGGAGACTTACACCCCTGGAGAGGTCATTGAGCCTATGGAGTGAAACAAGAGATATTTTCCTATCAAGAACATCATCTGCTAAGTGGTGCAGTTTTAACTACAATCACCAGACACAGTGAGCCTGTTCTATGTACAGTAGATTGGGAACAGTTACCCCACAAGCACGTGTGCAGAGCAAACAGACTCCATTTGTGATTTACAGTACATGTACCACGCAACATCCAGTCCTGCTATGAGGGATGGTGATTCAAAGGTCAGACACTTTTACAATGTTTCCAAATAGTCACAGCATGTTTTCACCCTCGCAGGAAACTCAGAGCAGTACACATAGTCACAGCAGATTCACGCCATTGGGGGGCTGCTGTGGGGGTGAGAAGGGCCCACTGACAGGATGTACTGTAGGGTGATCAAATCATCCCCTTCGTAGAAATGTAGACATACACTACCGTTCAAAAGTTTGGGGTCACTTAGAAATTTCCTTGTTTTCCATGAAAACATACATGAAATGAGTTTGAATAGGAAATATAGCAAAATGAATAGGAAATATAGTCATTGACGAGGTTAGAAATAATGATTTTTAATTGAAATAATAATTGTGTCCTTCAAACTTTGCTTTCGTCAAAGAATCCTCCATTTGCAGCAATTACAGCCTTGCAGACCTTTGGCATTCTAGTTGTCAATTTGTTGAGGTAATCTGAAAAGATTTCACCCCATGCTTCCTGAAGCACCTCCCACAAGTTGGATTGGCTTGATGGGCACTTCTACGCATCATACGGTCAAGCTGCTCCCACAACAGCTCAATAGGGTTGAGATCCAGTGACTGTGCTGGCCACTCCATTATAGACAGAATACCAGCTGACTGCTTCTTCCCTAAATAGTTCTTGCATAGTTTGGAGCTGTGCTTTGGGTCACTGTCCTGTTGTAGGAGGAAATTGGCTCCAATCAAGTGTCGCCCACAGGGTATGGCATGGCGCTGCAAAATGGAGTGATAGCCTTCCTTCTTCAAGATCCCTTTACCCTGTACAAATCTCCCACTTTACCACCACCAAAGCACCCCCAGACCATCACATTGCCTCCACCATGCTTGACAGATGGCGCCAAGCACTCCTCCAGCATCTTTTCATTTGGTCTGTGTCTCACTGAATGTTCTTCTTTGTGATCCTAACACCTCAAACTTAGATTCGCCTGTCCATAACACTTTTTTCCAATCTTCCTCTGTCCAGTGTCTGTGTTCTTTTGCCCATCTTAATCTTTTCTTTTTATTGGCCAGTCTGAGATATGGCTTTTTCTTTGCAACTCTGCCTAGAAGGCCAGCATCCCGAGTCGCCTCTTCACTGTTGACGCTTGAGACTGGTGTTTTGCGGGTACTATTTAATGAAGCTACCAGTTAAGGACCTGTGAGGCGCCTGTTTCTCAAACTAGACACTCTAATGTATTTGTCCTCTTGCTCAGTTGTGCACCGGGCCTCCCACTCCTCTTTCTATTCTGGTTAGAGCCACTTTGCGCTATTCTGTGAAGGAGTAGTACACAGCGCTGTATGAGATCTTCAGTTTCTTGGCAATTCTCGCATGGAATAGCCTCCATTTCTCAGAACAGGAATAGACTGACGAGTTTCAGAAGAAAGTTCTTTGTTTCTGGCCATTTTGAGCCTGTAATCGAACCCACAATTGCTGATGCTCCAGATACTCAACTAGTCTAAAGAAGGCCAGTTTTATTGCTTCTTTAATCAGCACAACAGTTTTCAGCTGTGCTAACATAATTGCAAAAGGGTTTTCTAATGATCAATTAGCCTTTAAAATGATAAACTTGGATTAGCAAACACAACGTGCCATTGGAACACAGGACTGATGGTTGCTGATAATGGGCCTCTGTACGCCTATGTAGATATTCCATTACAAATCAGCCGTTTCCAGCTACAATAGTCATTTACAACATTAACAATGTCTACACTGTATTTCTGATCAATTTGATGTTATTTTAATGGACAAAAAATTTGCTTTTCTTTCAAAAACAAGGAAATTTCTAAGTGGCCCCAAACTTTTGAACGGTAGTGTATGTTTCAAGTGTTTTTAAATTGGGTGTTTTTCAAGTTTTACTCCAATAAACTGAAGAAGAATAAAGTCAGACTGAGATGATCTTTTGCCCACATGCACTCCACCAGAAATGATTTTTTATCTCAAGGACGACTTAGAAAAGCATAATGTGCAGCAATTAACTCTCTCCTGTCGCTGACTAAATTGAGTAGTGCTGTAGCTATAAATACATGTCTGTCTGCTTCGCTATTTTAGCAGAGCAGACACTGAACTACTGCACCATCTAAACCAGCAGAACTGAGATCCTCAGTCACCTGCATTACTGTATGTTAAGGATGTTGACTTCTCCTTAAATGTCTTGGTTCCCATTGTGGTTTCAAGTCTAAGGCAAAGACACACTCATATAGTAAACCCTCATAATCTCACTTAGAAATATACGTTTGTATAAAATCAACAGGCAGGAGTTTACCTTGAAAGAAAACTAGATTTGTTTATACTTTCCAGTGTGTTGTAGGAATTTCAATACTCTGTTTCAATACCCCTACAATTTCAATACCCCGTTACCTGCCTTCATATAAAGAAGGCAATTAGGAACCAGCCAATTCAGTGCTTTATATTCTCGCTAAGGTGACAAGTACCAGACAGTGGTGCAGGACATAGCCAGAGACAAGCGTTTTCATAGGAAAGGAGCATCAATCTTACAAACAACCCCGCTGGCACTCAGCAAACAAGCATCCGGCTCGTACACTACTTAGAAGACAACACAGTAAAGACAGAAAACCAGAAAAAACTGCTTCCTTTAAAGAGCATTATGATCCCTGCTAATAATGCTAAAAAAAAGTCAGTCAAAGATCAGCTTTTACAGTTTAGGAAGGGTAAAGCTTAATATATTGAAATATTTGTTGATTCACAGCAAAATGAACTACACACACAGGAAGTTCTGATAAGTGACAAGACCCTTATCTCGGCTTTACAAAGTATGCTGATGTTCTGTCTTAGATATACGTCTTTGTGACAGGACAGCGTCACTAGCAATGTTGTTTTAAGAACATAAGAAAGTTTACAAACGAGAGGAGGCCACTCAGCCCATCTTGCTCGTTTGGTTGTTAGTAGCTTATTGATCCCAGAATCTCATCAAGCAGCTTCTTGAAGGATCCCAGGGTGTCGCCTTCAACAACATTTTGACCAGGAAGGGAGACCCAGTTGCAGTTTTAAATCATACTTTTTTTTTTTAATTCTGTAAATGCTTATGAATATTGTTGCCATAGAAAGGA
>JAGXEW010002304.1:0-11918 GCA_030684275.1 Acipenser oxyrinchus oxyrinchus | reverse complement strand
CAAACACACCCCGTTCTCACATCTCCAGCACCGTTCCTGTTAGTGCACAAACACACCCTGTTCTCACATCTCCAGCACCGTTCCTGTTAGTGCACAAACACACCCCGTTCTCACATCTCCAGCACCGTTCCTGTTAGTGCACAAACACACCCCGTTCTCACATCTCCAGCACTGTTCCTGTTAGTGCACAAACACACCCCGTTCTCACATCTCCAGCACCGTTCCTGTTAGTGCACAAACACACCCCGTTCTCACATCTCCAGCACTGTTCCTATTCATGCACAAACACACCCCGTTCTCACATCTCCAGCACCGTTCCTGTTAGTGCACAAACACACCCCGTTCTCACATCTCCAGCACTGTTCCTGTTAGTGCACAAACACACCCCGTTCTCACATCTCCAGCACCGTTCCTGTTAGTGCACAAACACACCCCGTTCTCACATCTCCAGCACTGTTCCTGTTAGTGCACAAACACACCCCGTTCTCACATCTCCAGCACCGTTCCTGTTAGTGCACAAACACACCCCGTTCTCACATCTCCAGCACTGTTCCTATTCATGCACAAACACACCCCGTTCTCACATCTCCAGCACCGTTCCTGTTAGTGCACAAACACACCCCGTTCTCACATCTCCAGCACTGTTCCTGTTAGTGCACAAACACACCCCGTTCTCACATCTCCAGCACTGTTCCTATTCATGCACAAACACACCCTGTTCTCACATCTCCAGCACCGTTCCTGTTAGTGCACAAACACACCCTGTTCTCACATCTCCAGCACCGTTCCTGTTAGTGCACAAACACACCCCGTTCTCACATCTCCAGCACCGTTCCTGTTAATGCACAAACACACCCCGTTCTCACATCTCCAGCACTGTTCCTATTCATGCACAAACACACCCTGTTCTCACATCTCCAGCACCGTTCCTGTTAGTGCACAAACACACCCCGTTCTCACATCTCCAGCACCGTTCCTGTTAATGCACAAACACACCCCGTTCTCACATCTCCAGCACTGTTCCTATTCATGCACAAACACACCCTGTTCTCACATCTCCAGCACCGTTCCTGTTAGTGCACAAACACACCCCGTTCTCACATCTCCAGCACTGTTCCTGTTAGTGCACAAACACACCCTGTTCTCACATCTCCAGCACTGTTCCTATTCATGCACAAACACACCCCGTTCTCACATCTCCAGCACTGTTCCTATTCATGCACAAACACACCCTGTTCTCACATCTCCAGCACCGTTCCTGTTAGTGCACAAACACACCCCATTCTCACATCTCCAGCACTGTTCCTATTCATGCACAAACACACCCTGTTCTCACATCTCCAGCACTGTTCCTGTTAATGCACAAACACACCCCGTTCTCACATCTCCAGCACTGTTCCTATTCATGCACAAACACACCCCGTTCTCACATCTCCAGCACCGTTCCTGTTAATGCACAAACACACCCCGTTCTCACATCTCCAGCACTGTTCCTATTCATGCACAAACACACCCCGTTCTCACATCTCCAGCACCGTTCCTGTTAGTGCACAAACACACCCCGTTCTCACATCTCCAGCACCGTTCCTGTTAGTGCACAAACACACCCTGTTCTCACATCTCCAGCACCGTTCCTGTTAGTGCACAAACACACCCTGTTCTCACATCTCCAGCACTGTTCCTATTCATGCACAAACACACCCCGTTCTCACATCTCCAGCACCGTTCCTGTTAGTGCACAAACACACCCCGTTCTCACATCTCCAGCACTGTTCCTATTCATGCACAAACACACCCCGTTCTCACATCTCCAGCACCGTTCCTGTTAGTGCACAAACACACCCTGTTCTCAGATCTCCAGCACTGTTCCTATTCATGCACAAACACACCCCGTTCTCACATCTCCAGCACCGTTCCTGTTAGTGCACAAACACACCCCGTTCTCACATCTCCAGCACCGTTCCTGTTAGTGCACAAACACACCCTGTTCTCACATCTCCAGCACCGTTCCTGTTTGTGCACAAACACACCCTGTTCTCACATCTCCAGCACTGTTCCTATTCATGCACAAACACACCCCGTTCTCACATCTCCAGCACTGTTCCTGTTAGTGCACAAACACACCCCATTCTCACATCTCCAGCACCGTTCCTGTTAGTGCACAAACACACCCCGTTCTCACATCTCCAGCACCGTTCCTGTTAGTGCACAAACACACCCCGTTCTCACATCTCCAGCACCGTACCTGTTAGTGCACAAACACACCCCGTTCTCACATCTCCAGCACTGTTCCTATTCATGCACAAACACACCCCGTTCTCACATCTCCAGCACTGTTCCTATTCATGCACAAACACACCCCGTTCTCACATCTCCAGCACCGTTCCTGTTAGTGCACAAACACACCCCATTCTCACATCTCCAGCACTGTTCCTATTCATGCACAAACACACCCCGTTCTCACATCTCCAGCACTGTTCCTATTCATGCACAAACACACCCCGTTCTCACATCTCCAGCACCGTTCCTGTTAGTGCACAAACACACCCCATTCTCACATCTCCAGCACTGTTCCTATTCATGCACAAACACACCCTGTTCTCACATCTCCAGCACTGTTCCTGTTAATGCACAAACACACCCCGTTCTCACATCTCCAGCACTGTTCCTGTTAATGCACAAACACACCCCGTTCTCACATCTCCAGCACCGTTCCTGTTAGTGCACAAACACACCCCGTTCTCACATCTCCAGCACCATTCCTGTTAGTGCACAAACACACCCCGTTCTCACATCTCCAGCACCGTTCCTGTTAGTGCACAAACACACCCCGTTCTCACATCTCCAGCACCGTTCCTGTTAGTGCACAAACACACCCTGTTCTCACATCTCCAGCACTGACAGAAGTGAGTGAATGAGTTCTGTAAGGAGGTATAGAAATCATCAGATGTTTCAGTGAAGCAATGAGAATTGTGTTAATTAGGTTGGGAGTGGAATTGGAGTAGTGTGATCAGCTTGTCCTCTCCGGGGAGGCATCGCTAGCCACTCTACATTCTCTGATGCTGTTGAGTCTCTGTGCCAGCTGGCTGAGGCGTGCTGCCAAGCGATGGATAGGTCTGCCTCTCCTCTGAGGTGTAAGTCAGTCCGGACTCCTGAGCAGGATCAAGGGCAGGGCGAGAATGCAGGCTCACGATCTGCTCGTGTCCTTTCCCTCTAGAGGAAGAATTAAAACCAAACCAACTGGAACATCTCTTCACTAGGGATGCGCTCATCGCCGGATGACTTTTAAAGGTGATGAGCAACTATGGAAAGCGGTTTGCGAGGGGCCGTGGGGAAGCAGAGTGTGTCTGAGTGTGGAATTAGTCACAGGCTGTCTGCTCAAACAGCCTCGACTTGTCTGCCGTGGCATCTGCGTGCGTCTTGGGTGTTTTGGGACCATCCCTCTAACAAAGGCTCCAGCAGAGCAGTGCAGCATATTGGAGGTTAGTGTTGACTTGCCTGGAGTTGCAAGTCGGGTTCGTCCCATCGGCCTCTTCAGGACTGAGTTGTGCCAATGGGACGGCAAGCATTCATAGCAGCTGTACCTGCAGATCTGCCTCCATGTGATGTTTAGAAACATTGAATCTCAAAGGTCAGAAGCATGTGTAAGTGGGCGGAGGCTGGGCGTGACCCAGCGACCTCATGCGCTGCAGGTGAGCGTCTTAACAAAGAGCCAGGCTCATCTGCATTAGTGGGTTTGGAGTTTTTAACCTCACCTCATAACCGGGGACAGAATCCGTAACGGCAGAGCATCACACAACACTGCCCCGTTGCACTTGATTTTGTTTTTCGTACATAATGATCTCTGAAGCCCGATTTCATTTACACAAATCTGTGCTGTTCTAGCCAACTGTGTCCCACTTTGTTTATTTAAAACATGACTCCAGAATAAACTGTTTGGATAAAACACCCCCTATACAGCCTGTTTGAATGTAAACCGGAAGGTATTTATTGGTATTGAAATGCTGAAAGGACCTGGGTGATTCAGCTCACTGTGCTGTACTTCCTGATCACACACACACAGTGTTATTGCACTCTGTGGTTCGGTTATGTACTGGCTTTCACTGTCCTGATCACACACACACACAGTGTTATTGCACTCTGTGGTTCTGTTCTGTACTGGTTTTCATTGTCCTGATCACACACACAGTGTTATTGCACTCTGTGGTTCTGTTCTGTACTGGTTTTCATTGTCCTGATCACACACACAGTGTTATTGCACTCTGTGGTTCTGTTATGTACTGGTTTTCACTGTCCTGATCACACACACAGTGTTATTGCACTCTGTGGTTCTGTTATGTACTGGTTTTCACTGTCCTGATCACACACACACACAGTGTTATTGCACTCTGTGGTTCTGTTCTGTACTGGTTTTCACTGTCCTGATCACACACACACAGTGTTATTGCACTCTGTGGTTCTGTTCTGTACTGGTTTTCATTGTCCTGATCACACACACAGTGTTATTGCACTCTGTGGTTCTGTTCTGTACTGGTTTTCATTGTCCTGATCACACACACAGTGTTATTGCACTCTGTGGTTCTGTTCTGTACTGGTTTTCATTGTCCTGATCACACACACAGTGTTATTGCACTCTGTGGTTCTGTTCTGTACTGGTTTTCATTGTCCTGATCACACACACAGTGTTATTGCACTCTGTGGTTCTGTTATGTACTGGTTTTCACTGTCCTGATCACACACACAGTGTTATTGCACTCTGTGGTTCTGTTCTGTACTGGTTTTCATTGTCCTGATCACACACACAGTGTTATTGCACTCTGTGGTTCTGTTCTGTACTGGTTTTCATTGTCCTGATCACACACACAGTGTTATTGCACTCTGTGGTTCTGTTATGTACTGGTTTTCACTGTCCTGATCACACACACAGTGTTATTGCACTCTGTGGTTCTGTTATGTACTGGTTTTCACTGTCCTGATCACACACACACACAGTGTTATTGCACTCTGTGGTTCTGTTCTGTACTGGTTTTCACTGTCCTGATCACACACACACAGTGTTATTGCACTCTGTGGTTCTGTTCTGTACTGGTTTTCATTGTCCTGATCACACACACACAGTGTTATTGCACTCTGTGGTTCTGTTCTGTACTGGTTTTCATTGTCCTGATCACACACACAGTGTTATTGCACTCTGTGGTTCTGTTCTGTACTGGTTTTCATTGTCCTGATCACACACACAGTGTTATTGCACTCTGTGGTTCTGTTCTGTACTGGTTTTCATTGTCCTGATCACACACACAGTGTTATTGCACTCTGTGGTTCTGTTATGTACTGGTTTTCACTGTCCTGATCACACACACAGTGTTATTGCACTCTGTGGTTCTGTTATGTACTGGTTTTCACTGTCCTGATCACACACACACACAGTGTTATTGCACTCTGTGGTTCTGTTCTGTACTGGTTTTCACTGTCATGATCACACACACACAGTGTTATTGCACTCTGTGGTTCTGTTCTGTACTGGTTTTCATTGTCCTGATCACACACACACAGTGTTATTGCACTCTGTGGTTCTGTTCTGTACTGGTTTTCATTGTCCTGATCACACACACACAGTGTTATTGCACTCTGTGGTTCTGTTCTGTACTGGTTTTCATTGTCCTGATCACACACACAGTGTTATTGCACTCTGTGGTTCTGTTCTGTACTGGTTTTCATTGTCCTGATCACACACACACACAGTGTTATTGCACTCTGTGGTTCTGTTCTGTAAAAGTACTGTTATCTTTGTTTTCCCTTGCTTCGGGGGTATTTGGAAAGTAGATGTAAACGCTTGTCAACTTAGTTTCTCCTAAGTCTTTAGGTGTTTTGAAGTTCTGAAAAGTTCAAGTTGGTCTGTTGTGTCAAAACAATACGTTTGGGAACCTCTGCTCTGAAATGTTTCCCTCAATCTTTCAGAGGAGGCTGTGTGGTCCAGTGGTTAAAGAAAGGGGCTTGTAACCAGAAGGTCCTCGGTTAAAATCCCACCTCAGCCACTGACTCACTGTGTGACCCTGAGCAAGTCACTTAACCTCCTTGTGCTCCGTCTTTCGGGTGAGACGTAGTTGTAAGGGACTCTGCAGCTGATGCATAGTTCACACACCCTAGTCTCTGTAAGTCACCTTGGATAAAGGCGTCTGCTAAATAAACAAATCTTTCTTCAGCAGAATAGTTACAGTGAGTGCTGCTTGGGATTTCCTACTTCTAAAGCACAATTGAAATAAATAGCAGTATGTCCAAGTGAGAAAAAGTTAAGACACAAGGTTAAAAGCCATTCTACTTATACTGGACAAATAAACAGCCAGGAATGTTATTTTGCAAAAACAAAAAAGGCTTTTGACTTTCTTTACAGTAGTGCTGATTCTGCAGAGCAGCTATCTGTTTTCATGCTGTAAATCTCAACTCTTATCTGCTCTGTGGTTTTGTAACTCAGCAGCTGTTTTCTTCTAAAATGTCAAGTCCTTGACATCTCACTGGTAGAAAAGTGAATGGATTGTCAGCGAGATAGATAGATTTCTCTCTCGCTCTCGTCTCTCTCTCTAGATAGATACATACATACAGCAGGAGGGGTTCATTGGTGAAGGGGCGTTTGTTAAAGTGAACCTGTGTGCTGCTGACAACCCCCCACCCTGCTGATCAATTGAGAGATATATTGTAACCTTCTTGGCTCGAGGAATTCTGTAATTAACCCCCCATGAGACAAAATAAATCAAATTCCAGGATAACGCGTCTCCGTATCCAGTGCACCCTTCCCATCAGGCTGAGCTGAAACCCTGTAAAGAGATACTCGGTGATCCTCTATCCAGTGCAACCTTCCCATCAGGCTGAGCTGAAACCCTGCAAAGAGATACTCGGTAATCCCCTATCCAGTGCAACCTTCCCATCAGGCTGAGCTGAAACCCTGCAAAGAGATACTCGGTAATCCCCTATCCAGTGCAACCTTCCCATCAGGCTGAGCTGAAACCCTGTAGAGATACTCGGCGATCCTCTATCTAGTGCAACCTTCCCATCAGGCTGAGCTGAAACCCTGTAAAGAGATACTCAGTGATCCTCTATCCAGTGCAACCTTCCCATCAGGCTGAGCTGAAACCCTGTAAAGAGATACTCAGTGATCCTCTAGCTTACAAAGCTGCTCCAGGAGATATCGTGACAGCTATTCTTGTGTGCTTTATGCATTTCTGCTGTATTTCAGACCTGAGCTGCTAACTGCAAAGCGACAGCCAGAGTAAACCGCAAGGTTGTCTGCTTATCAATATTAACTATCAAACCCTTAGGTGGCTGTTGCCAAAGCATATAACTGCAGCGTATTTTCCCACCCGTCAGCAGTCCCTTCATAACAACAATGTCGCTAAACTACATCCATCATTTTGAATCTCTTTTTATTACAGCACCTGTGAAAACAGATGTGTGTGCTGACACTGTGCGGCTCCCTTTACAGAGAGCTGGCTCTGCACTTCTCTCTTCCTGAGCTGCTGTCACTCTGCACTCTCATGACAGCGGCTTTGTTTTTCTTAATGTGGTTAATTCAGTACTGGGAGGGTCGTGTTATTGTAACCTCTTTAAAAACATTTCCCTCTCCCTTTACAGCTTGAGCTCTTTCACTGTTTCATAACTAAGAAACTGCTGTGAAGGTACAATCAGTTTACGGCAGGCAGCCCCCTCTCTCCTGTGTTTTGTCAACCCTTGCTGTCTCTCTTCTGTCTCTGAGTTAGGCAGGATTGCATGGCATGTGTCCAGTGGAGTTCTTCCATGTTTTTGATTTAAACCCTTTTAAGTGAAACAGTAACGTTCGCATTTAGAATCAGGTCATGGGACTGAACCCCAGTGGAAGACGAGGAGCTGGAGAGGATTGTGATGGAGCCAGCAGTAAAGGCCTGTCTCTGGTTCCAATGTTGGAGCCAGTTCTTTGTGGTTGTGCATTTCACAATTTATTGGTTTTATTCTGGATATAAAAGAAACGGCCAGGCTGCAACTCCAGCAGTGAGCTTTGACTCCTTCAGCTTCTGTCTGCCTCCCAGGTTTCCATGGCACACAGAGAAGCTAAAAAACAAGCAGCACAGACTGAAGTATTTACCCGTCCATAACTCCCACACGGTGTAAAAACCAGGAGGTAAATCTTGTGCACACTGATGAAAACCTTAGCCAAAACATTAGTCCACTTGATTCAATGTCATCCATAGCGCAAGTATTAATCTTTGGTTCTTTAGTTTCTCTTGAATTGTTGCTTTGGGGTTCAATTCAATGCATCTCCAGGCTGTTTTAAAAACTCATCTTCCCTGAAGCATTAGTATATTAACTTAGCATATTTTTGTATTTATTTCTATATATTTTTTCTGCAGACAGACATGCACTGCTGGATGGTTTTCAAAATCTTAACCTTTTCATTAATGATTCATACAGTGGCCATGTTCACATGAATACAATATACCTTGTTTCTTTTTTTAAATCATCGCTTTCAGTCCCGAATCAGCCTGCAGCCCTTGTGGTTTCCATGGACACATCCCACAATCCCCTGCTCTCTCGGGAGGACAGGATTCCTGAGCAAGTCTGAGCACATCTGGTTCACATTGGGACCGGAGCGCGGCGCTGGCAGCGGCACGCCTTCCCGCTGCGTTTTCTCAGAGGCTCTGCGTTCTCAGCTCATCCCTGTTTAACTCAAACTGCCTATTTTCCATGTCCCGTGTTCCTTCATTTCCATTTCCAGTACTTTCTTTGTAATCTGCTTGGGTTTGAAAATGGCAGGTGTGAAAACTAGTAACTGCAGGCAACTCTAACACAGCATTTTATGCTCTGTGTGAGGACTGCTTACACTGCTGTAGTAATGAACAGGCCTGTGTGAGGACTGCTTACACTGCTGTAGTAATGAACAGGCCTGTGTGAGGACTGCTTACACTGCTGTAGTAATGAACAGGCCTGTGTGAGGACTGCTTACACTGCTGTAGTAATGAACAGGCCTGTGTGAGGACTGCTTACACTGCTGTAGTAATGAACAGGCCTGTGTGAGGACTGCTTACACTGCTGTAGTAATGAACAGGCCTGTGTGAGGACTGCTTATCGCTTTGCATTTCTTTGCCCCTGTGTTTGCGCTTAAGAGCAAGGCTGTGGTGGGGAGGGCAGTGAGTACTGTAAAGGACTCTGTAAATACAGAGGGGCAGTGCAATAACTGAACTCATCTCATTATTCTCTCTGAGCTGGAGCGGGGGGGGGCGGTCTTGACAGCTCCCCTTCCTGTTAATCTGATCTTTTCCTGCTTTAGTTTTTCTTAGCAGTGCTTTTTCATTCTTCTTTGTTTTGATGAAAGTATTGCGTGACCTCCTTCTGAGACCGCTATGAAATCCACGATCATTTTGTGGAAGAATGAAATCCCCTGAGAAATTTGTTTAAAAGCTGGTAACTGACCCAAGTAAAAAAAAAAAAAAAAAGGGCAGACAGCAGCCATACAGAGTATAAACAAAAATGCCATGAAAACCCAGTTTAAGGTAAGACCAAACTGGAGGCTGAACCCCCTGTCTGTCTCGGAAGGTGGACAAGCAAAGGCTGCGCTTAGTGGCTGAGAAAGGAGGGGCGCTGCTGGCACTGATCACCAGGGTTGGGGTCAATTCCGAATGGAATTGGAATTTGTTGGTAAACTCCAATTCAATTCAAGAATTGGAATTTGAATTTGAATTGAAAAAATCTTCAGGATACAGAATTGGAATTTGAATTGGAATGAAAGGAAATAGAATTTAATTCCATGAAATTCCACTGCCACATTTGCCACATTTGTTTTATACTAATACTTTATACTTTTATATTATATCACTATAAACAATACTGATTGCAATAGCATTAATATATACTTTCAAATACTGTATCTTTAGCATGGCTCAAAGCTTTCAAAACTTAGTTTTTTGCCTTTTTGTAATGAGATGTTTAAGAGCTACAGTAGTCCTGAATTTGTTTTTCTTTATTCATCCGTTATTTAAACCTTTAGTTTTTCACTCCTATGTTACATGCCACTCATTTTTAAAACTTTTAAAAATCTCTGTTTACTCTAGAGCTCTCCGGGTTGTGGCGCTCTGTTTACTCCAGAGCTCTCCGGGTTGTGGCGCTCTGTTTACTCTAGAGCTCTCCGGGTTGTGGCGCTCTGTTTACTCTAGAGCTCTCTGGGTTGTGGCGCTCTGTTTTCTCTAGAGCTCTCCGGGTTCTGGGGCTCTGTTTACTCTAGAGCTCTCCGGGTTGTGGCGCTCTGTTTACTCTAGAGCTCTCCGGGTTGTGGCGCTCTGTTTTCTCTAGAGCTCTCGGGTTGTGGCGCTCTGTTTACTCCAGAGCTCTCGGGTTGTGGCGCTCTGTTTACTCCAGAGCTCTCGGGTTGTGGCTCTGTTTTCTCTAGAGCTCTCCGGGTTGTGGCTCTGTTTACTCTAGAGCTCTCGGGTTGTGGCCTCTGTTTACTCTAGAGCTCTCGGGTTTTGGCTCTCTGTTTCAGAAGGAGATTAAAGCAGAATCAAACCGTGTGAGCGCAGAACAGAGAGGATTTAGGAGGAGAGGAAACAGCATCTGCACGGTTTAGCTTTGTGAATGTTCAGTATGTTTTTGGATAGAATTTTGCTTCTGTCGTCGTCGGAGTCGATGTGCTTTTATATTAAAATATATACTTTCTAAATTTTAAAACACATTTTTCTGTATATGTTTGTGCACGTGTATTATGAAGCAGAACTCTGTCAATTGTGCGTCATCACCAGCTCCAGTCCCTCATGGAGTTCATATC
Source organism: Acipenser oxyrinchus oxyrinchus (assembly GCA_030684275.1). Lineage (NCBI taxonomy): Eukaryota > Metazoa > Chordata > Actinopteri > Acipenseriformes > Acipenseridae > Acipenser > Acipenser oxyrinchus. Next base: position 1,132 of record JAGXEW010002304.1, on the reverse strand, counting down.
TGGAGCAGGAATCTGCAGCCAAGACTGTTCTCCAGGAAGATCAATCCCTCCTGAAACATCTGCCAGCCGTCTGCCAAGCACCGCACGTGCACCGTTAGCATATTATTATTATTATTATTATTATTATTATTATTATTATTATTATTATTATTTTAAATGGCTTTTTAGTTTTGGAAACATCTAATAATAGAAGTTGGCTTGCAAAATATCTTAAGCTAGCAAATGCTTTGAAAGAGTTGCACTGCGACAAGCTTGAGAGGGATACTAATCCCTGCTGTTGTGAATATTCCATTTGTGTAATAACGGTCTGAGCCAGACCTAATCTGATCCCTGGATAAACCCTCCTCATCCTGCCTGCATGTTGGAGAGAATGATAGTCTGTCTGAGTCCGGCACTGATCCTGCTTACTGCTAGGGTAGCAGAGACCCTTCCCTGGGAAGGAGAGGGTAGAGATGCAGACCTGAGGAGTATGTTGCAGATGTTTTTAAAATATGTATATGCAACAAAACCAGAACGGAAGTATAGCTCCCGTTGCATTGCAGTTTGATCCAGTTCTGGTTTTACTGTGAGCTTAATAAGACACACCTGATCTAAGTCTCAGGATTGACCTGACGGGACACTGGCTGTGCCCAGACAGCTTCTCTGTGTGTTTCTGACCCTGCTGCAATATCAGTCACTGCCTTAAACATGTTTCTGTATGAGATGAGTCGTGATCTGAGCGTGCTGTAGTGTTTGAAACATGTTTCTGTATGAGATGAGTGTGATCTGAGCGTGCTGCAGTGTTTGAAACATGTTTCTGTATGAGATGAGTCGTGATCTGAGCGTGCTGCAGTGTTTGAAACATGTTTCTGTATGAGATGAGTCGTGATCTGAGCGTGCTGCAGTGTTTGAAACATGTTTCTGTATGAGATGAGTCGTGATCTGAGCGTGCTGCAGTGTTTGAAACATGTTTCTGTATGAGATGAGTCGTGTTCTGAGCGTGCTGCAGTGTTTGAAACATGTTTCTGTATGAGATGAGTCGTGATCTGAGCGTGCTGCAGTGTTTGAAACATGTTTCTGTATGAGATGAGTCGTGATCTGAGCGTGCTGCAGTGTTTGAAACATGTTTCTGTATGAGATGAGTCGTGTTCTG